>CALYDF020005546.1:0-14254 GCA_944474145.2 Dicrocoelium dendriticum | reverse complement strand
CTTGATCCTTGATAATGAGGAACTTGTGGTGGTTGATCAGTTCGCTTGACTTGGCAGCTGTATCAGCAACGATGCACGAGGGACTGCCAAAGATAGAACAGCCTACTTGAATCTGCGACATTTGTGGTGTAAGTTTTTGATTTCTGTGCATTTAAGATGCCGTGTTTGTAGAGCCACGATGGGAGTCGTCTTTCTCTGAGGAGTGAGACTTGGTCGCTTCTGTCGGAGGGCATGAAGCGCCTTCAACTCTTTGATCATTGTTGTATGCGACGGATTGCTACTGCCGGATGACGCATTATTGTGTGCAGTCATGATGTGCGTGGGAAGTACTAGGCGGGGAGAATCAGATTAGTTCTTTAGAACAACAAATTGGGTCGAATAATTCGCGTTGGCTTAGGCACGTGCTACATCCATCGAAACAAGACTTGCTGTTAACGCGGTGCAATGGTTTGCGTACTTCCGTGATCCACTGAGCTACGCTTCGTCGCACTTTCCAAGTGCCTTCAGAGCCACTCATACCAGACAGGTCAATGGTTAGCGGTCAGACTAACTCAGTCTCACAATCCGGTCCTATTCGGAGGTTAGGGAGAGCTCGATGGCCCACTTCCTTAAAAACCTAGCCGCGGGAGACAACAGGTGTACGGGTTATACACTCATAGTTCGATTGGCATAGAGCAAGAGCCCAACGCATGGTCTCTGACGGTGGGAGGGCACTTTCTGGTGCCCATTGATTTCCTACCGACCGCCTCAGTCCAGACAGCCCCGGGTCAAATTCGCGCAAACCCGTCAACTCCCACCCGTAGCTGGCCGAGGTCATAGATACGTAACCTAATACGGTCGTAAAACACGGGTGAATTGCTCCAAATCTTCAAACGCTGTGTGCAACATGCCTCAAGCAGATCCCAATGGGTCTGCAATCACATTCCCGAGCTGCACTTGCTCCATATTACCTTGTGAGTCAGGCTATTGAGCCCAAGTATCCGGCTAGGTTCTCAAACGAATCTTCATGTGCCCCACTGCCTTGTAGGTCTGACTGTAGAGAGAGAGAGAGAGAGATAGGGCATCTAGAACAAAGCCCCTCTTTCTAAATAGTCAACTGAAGAGCATCATCTGCTCTCGACCTCATCAAAACTACTCCGTCTTCTTGTCGTTCTTTCCCCGGTGCTTCTTTACTATTGCTCATTTCTGGTGGTAACACCGGGTGAGCAGTGCTGAGTTTCGCCAGTTGCTTTTTGGCAAACCACCTTCTGGTGCCTCACTCGAGTGTTTGCTGAATCTATATCGCTTACGGTGGCAAAGCCATATCCTCCGTATGTCCGTTGGCCGCTTTCCTCGGCATGCATTATGCGCCTTGGCCGCACCAAGTTGGGCGGAACCACGAGGTGGGCAGTCCATGACGAGGCATAGAAACTTGAAAAAATTGTCTGAGGGACTTTGTCAGGCAGGTGCGTGCCGTCTTCGTGGGTGTGGACCTCGGATTGGTTCACACCAATGTTTGGGAACATGGCGCAGTCAGTAGCCTACCTGCATTCGGTTTTTTGCATCTAATTGTTAATACTCGTTCGCGCACCTACTTGCTTCCATTTTCTCTACATTGTATTTATATTCAACCCAACTATTTTGCCTTTGTTCTTTATTGTTATTCTTGCCATGTGAGTCGTGGCAACTGAATTCACCGCACCTAGGTGCTCGGATCATAGTTGTTCAACGCAATTGGCCCGAACTGCAGACGCTACTTATGCGCGGCGATCGCTTGTCGGATGGCGAAAGATCAAGGTGAATAAGAGTTGACTTGGCGGTGGGAAATATGGTCCCTGACCACTAAACTGGGTTCTGTCTGTCCGTCTTACCTTCCATGCTTGAGCCCACATGACCCATCTTGTGCTCCACCCGACGCTTTACTGATCCTAGCTAGTAGCTGGCGCCAATGGCTCGTTTGCTGTTGTATCCTATTCGGATTGCTTGTTTATGCTACTAAGTTCCCTATGGGGTTCGGGTCGATGATGATGCGGCGCAGTAAATGTTCTCTATTGGATCTGTTTTGTCGAGGTCGCCTGCTTTTCTCACCCCAATTAGCTGTCTGGGACCATGTGTTGTTAACAAGATGGGAGCGTCTTCCCTTCTTAGATTTATTTGGGGCATTTTTGGTTTTATACTAGGCCCCCATCTTACTGCTGACTATGTTTCATGAGGTTCTGGTTATGCGGTTACGTAGCGTCAGTTCACAACACTGATACACTCCTATTGACGATACTTATGCTGACATTCCGTTTCTCATTTCCACCGGATTCGTATTTTTTCATCTCCACGATTGGAACCGTCTTCTTCTTGTCTTTGTCCTCAGGGTCTTCCAGTGTCGAACGCACTGAATTCTTCGGATAGCTACGTGTGCTCACCTGATTCAGTTGGTCCACGCGTTGAGACAAATGACGTGCTCTACCTCTTAACACAACGCCTACGTCGCATTAAGCTGTGCATAAGAAACCGCGAGAGGGAACTAGAGAATTCTTGGGGTCGCAAACTGTGTCAAGCTGAGAAGCGTTCTGATCCTCAGGTACGTTTAGTTGATTTCGGTCTCCCTGATCTTTGTTGTTGTAAGCTTACTCTGTCTTGCATATCGTCCCACATGATGAACGGAATTGCTTGCAGTCTAAGTTATGTACTCAATCCCCATTGTCTATTTGTTCCAGCTACGTGAATTGTTAGACGAGATCGGGGAAGTACGTTCAAGTATACAGCAAGCGAAGCTGTCGCCATCCAAACAACTTAGCCTCAAAGAATACAGTCGTCCCCAATCGGTTCAGGCTGATTACGGACGTCAGAGCTCAGGTAATTTCCCGAGCAACGGAACCGCGGACTATATGAGCAGATCACTTTTACCTGGGTCCGACCTGTCTTCGTCCGTGTTATTCGCCTCCCCTGTGCACCGTCGTAGCCTGGATCAACTAGCACCACTATCAACTCAGGGAGCAGAAACCGGAGGTGCATTTGATCAACGTGAGTCATCTACTAAACAGTTAGTCTACGATTGTACACTTCTCTACGACCCATTGATTGTTTTCGATTATCCAGCTGCATCCGAATGGCGTTAATTCTGGACGGCCAGTCATGGCAGCGTGAAATAATTGACCTAGAGAAAGCTAGAGTTGGCACTTGTGACTTTCCTGATTGTTTTCCACCGAGTACACCACTGGAATCTTTGTTTACATGGCCAAGTAGTCGGGCCAGTGTTGTTCCAGTTTTTCTCCTTTTATCCGCAGCTTATTCTCAATGAACGTATTCCTCACTTTATGTTACCTTGGTTTCCTAACTGGAAGTGAACTGTGGTGCCGTTACATACTGTTCACAGGTATTTTACAGTCATAGTCACTTATAATCAGGTTAACTGTCTTTTTTTGTTCTCACACGCTTCATTGTTTCGAACTCAGTTGCGTTCTTTCAGGATCTCCGAGGAAGACTCCCAGGTGCATCTCTCGATCTGTCAATTTGAAATGACCGCTTTTGTTGCAACGAACGACGACTTCTTGAATTTCAGTGATATTTCTGCGATTTGCGAATCTAAACGGAGATCATTGTTCTAGCAAACCTCATGAAAACTATACTGGTCACTGTCATTTAATAAATACGCATATCACTCACTTGTAACTTTATATCGGATTTGTTCACTTACCCTCGTTGAAATTGTCCTTCTCCTTTGTGGGACCGGTTTGACTATGCTTGTTCTTTTCTTCATTGCAATGATTTCCTTATTGTCCACGTGCAGTTGAATTACTTGAAACAGTGGTAAAGTGTAACAGAAATGTTGAACCTAAGCGGTGCGACTACGGTGGCTGTAGTCAGCTTGAAATATTTGCGGAATTTGCCCATTCTACCTTGTGATCTGCTTGGTCTCATGTTATCCAGCTGTACATTCACGCTTCGTGTCCATATTCACTTTGCGTATGGTAACTTGCCTTCTTTTATTTTCTTCTCTGCTCGATTACCTTTTGTTCAGTTCATTTCGTTTACTGGGCTTGCACACCCGGGTCCCGGCCCGTAGCCTTAAGGATCACAAACCTACCTCGTAATCTGTGGACGTGGGTTCGAGCCTACGTAGGAGATCGGGCGACCCTCTCAGTATCCTTAACTCACACGCGACTAACCTGGTTGCGCGGCATCGAAGCGTCGGTACTGCGTACTACTGCAGCACCTAGGTACGGCGGATCCAGTTACCATGACTCTCTCCGTTCTAACTACTTTAGGCAAGATTCAGCAATATTACTGGAGTCAGTTGACATAAAACTCAGGAACAAGGTGCAGCAAGTGACTGAACCTGGGAGTCTGACTTTTGCTCTAGTCCATCCCAAGACTCATTCTGATATGCATATACACCAGCCCAACCAGTTGTTCCAGTCAGCTTCTTTCTGCCGTACCGCCTACTGGCCACTGTATCTTCGTAAAGCCAAGCGAATCAATGGCGTTACATTTCGAGCCAGGTTATCCACAAACCTGCGATTGTAATCTGGCCAACCTGGGCGGTTCAAGTTCATCATTCGACTCAGGATCGCGCCAAGCCCTCACTGGCTTAGTCATTAATAGTGGAATTATTTCATCCATTTAGTTGCCATGGTTACCAACCGTAATCACAGTCATACTCGCATCGTTTCCTCTGGTGCAGCAATTGCAGCTTCTCTGTGCAACGGTCCTGTGTCCAAACATTCATGGCTTTCACTTTAAAGCAGGTGAATGAGTCTTCGCTCTTCCACACCATCTTACCAACTTCCTGGATGCAGATTTATAATCACATTTGTAGACTAAGGGCGTTCAGTTGCATTACGCTATGTCGGCTTTGAGTGATTGATTCACCAGTAACATTGCAGCCAGCAGAAAGTGGTGTGCTGTGCTTTACAATTGAACCTATGCAAGCCACTTGGCTGAGACCGGTTCTGCTTAGCTCGTTTCAAGCTGCTGTCTATCGTGTTCATGCTTTTCGTTTGCCGTCTTTAAATAAATGCAAGCCGGGTATGTGCACACTGTCATCTCAGAAGATGTTCATGGGTCATGCCGGACAAACTGCTTTTTATCCGAATTTGTGGTATTTTTTGTGTTTTGTTCGTGGATCGATATTGATCATTAATGGGACAGCGCGCTCAGAAAATTATCCAACTTTTGTCAAATCGTGAGCACGCGTTTTTATTGGGAGATCCGAATAGGTCTTAATCATGCTTTTTGAATGCGTGGACCCTTCAGGTCGGTTTTGCCTTAGGGTTGTTTGTACAGTTATTCAGTCTATTCCTTTTGTTCGTGTTATCTAGCTAAAGCTCACTTTGTTCCCGAGTCCCACTGGTCCCTGGAACACAACGCCATGCTTGTTAACCACACTTGCGGCCCATCTCCTTCAAACGCACACCTGACGAAGCCTGAGCATGGGATATGTGGATCGGAAGCATCCCTAAGCGAAACGTATGCGGTGCTTGTCCATCGACTCGCCGAAAAACGCTGCTCGGCCAATCGTCCCGAGGCTTTACACTTGATGACTCCGAAACAGGTAACCAGCAACGCTTGATTTCACCTTTGTCGAACCTTTTATTCTTCGGGACTCGCTACATTATTCTTCTTCAAGTTGTTGACATTCCATCTTAGTAAGCGCTATTTTCTTTGGAACACTTCATTATATAGTCATTTGTCACATCTTATCAACACTCTATTCTGCTCGGATGCTTCCCTCATATCACTTTTTTGTTAGAGTTCGAGAAGCTTGACTAGGCCTGTCAACCTTAAGGTCTTGCTATAACATTAATCGCCAGTAGAAGTGACCCGTCTTTTTGATGAACTGAGTGTTACACTGCTTAATGGTAGAAAAGTTAAACGTCAAGTCAGAACAACTCGTATCCGCCCCTATAACGGTTGTGCAGGTGCACCCACTCTCTTCTAGCAGGGCACACTTCATCTGTACTCGTTTTGTGCATATGTATCCTTTTCCTCCGGATATCTTCACGAGCCACTCCGGTCGGGAAGTGTTTCTGGCACATTGGCAACTGCAGCTCCATCATCACGCTTCCTCTCACCACCGCCTGCATTTTTCTTATCTATTATAGATTGAGGCAGAAAAACTGGCGATTCAGAAAGCGCTCTTATACTTTGAAAGTTTGCACGGTCGTCCCAAAACCCGACAAGAACGTTTGGTGATGCGTCCTCTGTACGATCGGTACCGAGCGGTAAAGAGATTGCTTGCCGCCTCTCGATCTGCTGTCGATGATACACAAGCAGACGGATCTCGTGGCTCTGCTTTCGTCGCAGTTGTTGATGGTCCTCTGACTCCACCAGATGGAGAACCATCACCTAGGTGTTCGAATCTTCACTCTAATGGCATTATGTCTCAATCGGGATTTAATGGTCTTTCGGCGGAACAAGACTTCACGTGTGAGGTTCGTCATGGTGGCCTTCGCAGCAGTTCTGACTGCGCCTGTCGTGAGGTATCGACCCCAAACACTGCACTTCGTCGCGTCAGCCTTATCGCTTCGAGAGATGCCACTGACCTACAATCTCGTGCACCAGCCTCTCTTGAACTCCAGCCGGTTACTCAGACGGACGTGATTCGAGTTGCAAACAATAGTGCTGACCACTCCATCGCTGCCCCGTCAGGCACCTTTATCGGATCAAATCGTTGGTCCTCCCTTCCCAGGGACTCTGGTTCGTCTGGTGCCCTGACGGACCTAGGCGCAGGTGAATGGTGTAAGTCCCTACCGTTCTACTATTTGGCCATTAGTTGCAACGTTCCTTTATCCAAAATGAGGGTCATTAACCGCATGTTGATCGTCTCCACCTCTATCGTACCCCCACTTCACAACCGTGCTAATGATCACAAGTAGTGCGACCGAGCGCGAAACACAAGCACCTTCTACCTTTTGTACTCGCTTTATCTTTTCCTCGTCCGATTCTTCAAGACGTTAAGAAGATTCGTCGCAGATAGACCCATCCAGACAACACACACGCATCTAAGAAAGCGCTTTACTGGATGTGTTGTGGTTGTGTGGCTGGGTTAATCTGCAACGAACTTCTCAAAAACAATAACTCTCCTTACCGCTCACTAATCATCATGACTTGTTTACTTTTTTTCCGACCAACAGTCTCATTAGCATTGCGCCGGTATACCTTATCGACACTTCACTGCCGCACGACCTCCACCAGTTGCTCACGGACTATAGATACTTTCAGGTTGTCCTCACCTATTCAGGTTCAAGTTGGTGGCTTTTGAGTTGCCAGATTGTAGTCTTATCTCTTCGGCCACCGGCCATAGCTGCAGTCTTGTCTTAGCTCACTCGCAGCTGACCACAGTTGCAGATGCACAAGCACACCTGAGCCACTGTTCCCGGACCTGATTTACACTTTCCTGAACGTCAGACTGTGAACCTACCTGTTTCCAATGTTCAGTTAACTCTGCGGCATTCAGGTCCGAATCTTCGTTTGCACTTGAGATTTTTAGCTCATCGTTAAATCCCACCGCTACTGCTTCTCTCTTTCTTTACTTGTCTACTCTTTATTTTGTTTTTCCAAAGGTATCCAGCAACAGTTCATCTTTGACCTCACAACTTGTACCTTTTGGGTTGACAGTGGCGGTCGCACTATGCAATCGCCTTCAAACCCACTGTTCACAACGCGCCCGCTTAACCACATCATCCTCAGTTGGATTTGATAGGCCTCATTTCAATGTTACAAACCGATCTATAGTACTTACACAATTTTTAATAATGATTTGAAGTGCGTTCACATAGCACCAATGTTCCTTCCGGCCCGTAGCTTTTAGGATCACAAGTCTGCCTTGTAATCTGAGGCGCGGGTTCGAGCCTGCGTAGGGGACCGGGCTACTCTCGTAGCATTCTTATACCACGTGCGACCGGTGGTGGTTGTGTGGCAGCGAAGCGTCGGTACTGCCTACCCGCGGCGTACTGCTGATGCCATTTCTTTCCTTGCCATCAACAATGCGTATAACTTGGAGGCCTGTTGCTCGCCGCGTGAACTCACAGTTTGCGAAGCAGCATTATCCATTTCACTGTTCTTTTTTCTTCACTCCATTCTTTTTTCTACTACCCCTGGTGTTTTTGTTCGTAAATTAATTTTATTTTCAAGCGATGTTATTCAAGGCACTGGAAACCGCTCCATTTCGATATCCGAGTCACCGTCAAACGGCCTAGCAAAATCTGTACCACTCGTCATAAACTGTAAATGTTCGCATCTGCTTGTCGTACTCCTTTTCACCTTGTCTTTTTCCTACATCACATGCGTAATGCCCACATGGCTTGCTTGACATTTTCGATAGCAGTTTTTTTTCCAAAACGCATTTTCATTACTTGGGGGTTTCCTTTCCCACTGTACGCTATGCTGTTGCCAGCGTGAACTTTATCCACTGTGTTGTCATTTTTTGTTTCGTTTAGAATGAGAGACGAAACACCTTGGCCTAGTAGTCTGATCACGCAGCGCACTGGTTGTGACCTCGAAGTGACGGTCCGTTATACTTATATGCGTGATCGGTTGCGAACTCCTCGCGGCAACCGCTAAGTTTGTGTCAGGTTGTTATCGTCAGACTTTCCTGCTCCAAGAGAAATCGCACACAATAGAATAGAGTATTTCGTTCCTTAATGATTAATTCAATGCATTCAGCGTATATGTGCGATCAAGTGCGGTCGTTTTTACACGCAATGTTCCATTGTGCTGCAGTGGGCTGCGTGTTGGAATTGGGTTTCAACAACTGTAGGAATCTGAATCCTTTCGAATTTTCTTTTTGTCGTTTCTGCAAACTAAAATCTTAGAGCAAAATGCTCATCTGATTTGCATTTAGTATGAGTTCTAGCATTGACAAAATCAGTTCTTAGGGTATACTTTGTGGATCGAACCCTGTGTTATTGTATAAACGGTGTCTGCCTATACGCTCCTATCGCCGTTACTTTTCTGTACTTTCTATTTGATGACCTACACAACAATAATGTGCGCGACACTAGTGAACGAGTCGCACTGTATCACGTCTGGGAACTTACTTCGGCCCTTCGTCATCACCACCCACGGCCAGATGACTTAAGCCAATACTTCGTGTGATGACAATCATAGCTTCCTATTTGGCAGAATTCCGGGGGGCTGCACACTACTGACAGTTCGCATGAAATGGGCGCCTGGCTCTCTGCCGGATTCATGAGAATCGCGACAAACTTTCCCCAAAACACTAATTACCAACACTTCTTTTTCAGTTTGGTTATTGCATACGCTCACGGATTTTTTTGCGACTTATTTTCAGTCGGCTCTTTTCGGCCAGTAACAAAGCACGGTATCCCAAAAGCAGATCGCCGAATTGATCGACCAGATAAACCACCGTGTCCCAATCCCCGAATTTTCCCGGAAGCCCCAAAAGAGCTAGGCAACGGATCACCCCACAAACAACCTCGGTCCCCAAAACTCGCATGGCATACGGATGTTGATTCTTCTGCATACTTTCATGCGAAGTATGACGTCGCTAACGTGGATGCAGATAACGCCCAGGTTGGGCCAACGAACGAGCACAAATCGAACCATCAGCGGCTAGTTCAAAATCGTCGGACCATCTCATCACCATCTGAGCAAATTTCAGCGCATACTCTTTCAAACAGAGAGTGGGTCTTTTCACCGCTTTTGTGTTTTGTCCCATCTCATTACTTAATCGTCCATCTCACAAACAGTGTACTGCATTAGCTCGTGCGCTCAAACCATGTCGGTCCGAAATGCAGAGCTCTTGTCGTTTCCTGTGTACCAGCAAGCCTGTTGTGAGTCGTCCACGCGAGCTCCTTTTCTGCTTCAAACCGTGACGGAAATGTCTTAATCTGAACGCACGAGTGGTCAGGTATCCATCTTCCATTCCGCTTCTAGCCAGATCACATTACCACAATTTCAGTCATGTAGGTGTGCCGTCCACTCCCACTGCCACACTGCTTTTCGCCTCCAATGCCCGTTTGTTCAACATGTACTGACCAAACAGGACTACAATGAGTTGGCAATAGTCAGTTCAAATATGATGTTAATCCTATAATACGCGTATCACCATACAGACGCTTCCCTGCCACGTTGTCGCCACCAATCACGCGTTTCCTAGGGATACTGGTAGACCATCGGCACCTACGCAGATCCATGCCAATGACTTATTGATCACCTCGTTCTCCACATGTGGACTACGAGGTAGGTGCTCTTTTCATTCAACTGCCACACATTCATTTAAACAACGTTTGCGGGAAATTCTTGTTTTAAATTGCTGCGTATGCACATTGAGGACTTATCATACTTTTAGCTAGTAGATTCTGTATTTTAGATGGAGTACAACCGGCTAAGCAGAAGCGAGCATAGTGTCGCGGCTGTTTACGCGAGAAAGCAATATTGGTTGGAAATCAATGAATTATGAAACTTTAATGTCATTTCTTGATAAACTCTCGAAAACTGTCATTCTGAGGCTGATTTCCATGGCAATTGGCCAATGACTAGCAAGTTATTTTTTTCGATTTCTATATAACCGACGGCACTCAGATTGACTGCTGTGTCGAGCATATCGACGAACGGGTGGCGTACCATCATACCTATTGCCGATTCTGTTTATTCGACTGATGGAGCGCTCTGATGATTTCTCTCCCTTCGGCTCTTACGGCAGCCTGATGTGGCCACAGAACCAAGCTTGTTTCTGTCGCCGTACTGAAAATTATCAGCTTATTTAGATTATTCAATCATAAATTGAACGGAGTGATTTCCTTGCCTGTTATTTCATGTTGCGCTTATAACCGTTTTCAAAGCGAACTTTCCTCTCCTTGTTGTTTGAATTTACTTATTGTTGCTTATATTGTTGTTTTCTTGGGGAAATTTCGTCTCATATCCGTATTTTCTTGCTTACTTTGTCTGTGATTTCAAGTGCCAATTTGAGTGACTGGAGCGTGACCACTTTGGAATCCGAACTGCAAACGGTACGCGAAAACAAACGAATGCTTCAGAAAACGCTGAAAGATTTTGAACACCAATTTGAACGTGCGACTGGTCAGTCTTTTTTCATTTCAATGGATCCATCCGTTCATTTTCGTCTCTTCCGTTTCTCATCCACAGGGTGAAGTACGGATTTAAGAGGTGTGGCATCTACTTCAGCGATTGCCCACCTGTCGTCGGATACTTGGCAATTCCATGGCTTTGCTATTTCTCGTAACTCCTACAGGTAGACAGAACTGCTTTGTTTCGTGCGTCTGTGTACTAGCAGCGCTTTCACCAGCTCATCTATACGACTTTAAAGTTTCAACCTCCTGCAGCGACAGTTCTAGTTCAAGACACTAGTCTTCTGTGGTGGTAAAACCTTTTTCCGCGATCAAAATCGAAAATTCCACGATGTTTCTGCTGTGCTAACCTAGCATTCCATGCTTGCTCCGCGAAAACTAAAGTATGCAGAAATCCAGACATGTTCATCCACTATTTTATGTCACTTCGCGCACTCGGTTCAGAATAGGTAATGGACCACCTGTAATTGATCTTGTGCTTGCCAACGAAAAACATCTGATTGATAATCTGGTTGTAGATTACCCATTAGGTCACAGTGATCATGCACTTATTAGTTTCAACTTCATCTGCTATGCAGAATACCGAGGTGCGGACCATGAGACGGCGCGAACCATCACATGCTACGACCGATTAGCCCACCTCGTCAGTGCCACAACCTGGTCGTTCCTCGCCGAAGACCCTCCGGATGTCGCCTGGCTCGAGTTTGTAAACAAATTCCATCGGCTGGTTACGGATGCTTCAGCGACAAATGTTTGCAAACGGTCTGAGCCAGTTACTTACGTAGGGAACAGAACTCGAAAATTGCTGTCAGTACGCAACGCAGCGTCGCAAGAGGATAGATTATCCCTAACGCCATCCCAACGAAACCACTGCACTCAGCTGCTCAGAGGACAAAGTCGCGTATCAGTAAAACATGGCAAAAACCTTCATCACCAATTACAAACGGCTGTATAAGCACGTCAGTGGTCTACGGAAGGTGAGTCAAGGAGTTCCGCCACTCACGACGGCTGATGGCCCACCAGGAACGGCTACGGAAGAAGCTAACGTGCTGCGGACGCAGAAGATATTACCATCAGATGATCCCCCAGCTTTTATCGCCCGGCCGCCGGGACTCGCTCACATCTTTACCACTGAAACTGTCTTGCAGAAGCTGGCCACTCTACGCAGGCACAAATCCTCGGGTGTCGATACTATTCGCCCAGAGACACTGGGAGCATCAGCAAGTCAACTGGCAGAACCGCTGGCTCAGCTCTTCCAGCGCTGCTTAGACCAGAACCAAGTTCCTCCCGTATGGAAGCTTGGAATCATAACACCCATTCACAAAGATGGAAGCAGAACCGAGACTTCAAACTACCACCCAATTTCTCCTATACTGGTAGGCTATTTGGAAAGGTCTAACATTATTATGTCTGAGCAGCACGGTTTCCTTCAAAATCGCCCGAGCACAACACATTAGCTAATAGCACGCAGTAGCTGGACCCAGTCAACAGACGCTGGAAAGTATGTTGTGATGATCTACCTGGATTTCTCGAAAGCATTCGACCGTCTAGATCATCGGATACTCCTTACCAAGCTACAGCGTTACGGGATCGGTGACCCTCTTCTAAGCTGAATCGCCAAGTATCTCCTTCAGCGGCAATTGGTGGTCAGATTTCGAAGCTCCTTCTCTGACCTCAAAGAAGTTGAATGTGATGTGCCTCTAGGCTCCTTGCTAGGTCCCCGATTGTTTTTGGTATTTATTAATGGTCTCACACAGGCAATTACATCTAACTTCCTGCTGTTTGTTGATGACGTTAAAGTTTGACGGAAGGTTCAGGGGAATATTGACCAGAAACTGTTTCAGAATGATCTAGACACGGTACTTCAGTGGTCCATCCAAATTTCACTGCAATTTATGTTGAGTAAATGCAAAGTGCTCTCCATACGACACCAGAGCAGCCACTGTTACAGGCTGGGAATGCATGTGCTGCAACGAGCTTCTAGTCAACGGGATTTGGGCGTGCTGGCTCAAGATGATCTGCATTGTCCCAGACAATCCTCGAAAGCCTCCAAAGCTGGTAACCATTACGTGGGCCTGTTACGACGGACGTTCGGAAAAGTAGATCGCTCTATTTTCCGGCAGATGCTTGGTGCACATGTTCGTCTTCATGTCAAATATGTAATTCAAGTCTGGCACCCATGGCTAAAACACGACCTTAGTGTATTGGAGCAGCTCCAGCGTCGAGCATCAAACTACGTTATTGGGATGCACCATCTTCCACACGAGGAGAGACTGGAACGATTGGGGGTATTCAGCGGATGTTACCACCGCTTACGAGGTGACTTGTTAATGGTGTATTTAATTCCGCACGATCCACCTCATGCGTGCCGCTCTTTACTGCAACTCAGCAGTAATACCAACTTGATAGGTCTCTCTCTAAAACTGGCAGAACAGTACAGCCGCCTGGATTACCGCAGGAATTTCTTTTCCGCCCGCTTGTGTCATCCGTGGGATACCCTTCCAGAATCGGTCATTTCTGCACCATCACTATCCATCTTTAAAAGAGGTTTGGTTGACTCACTTCCTCACCTAAACTTTGTTACCTAGTACTACATCTCCATCCCACTCCTGGAATATACATTGGATTTATTTCCTGTTATATGCTTGTGCTGTGAAGCTACACTGATCGCAGGACTACAGCAAAACAAACGATAAGTCCCTCTTTAACGAGCATACAAGCACGGATAAGTGCCTTTTTGATGCAAGCGTGTAATGCAGCAGAGTTGCGGTTGCTCACATCGAAAAGACCATTAATTATGTGCCCATTGAAGACACCGACGGCGAAGCGGTGCATGTCCCACTGTTTATACCAATTTCCCCGTAGCAGTGGGGAAATCTACAACATAAACGTTCTCTGTTCCGGACATTGTTCCATCGAGCCAAACTAATTTGTACGCCGGACACACTTGATGCAGGAAGAGATTTTCTGTTCGACATTTTGCAATCTAATGGTTACCCTTTACATTTCATACAGCGCGTCTGTGACACGACGAGGCGAGAACCAATGACGACTCTCCAAAAGAAGCCGGTTTTCATTGAGCTGCCGTTCACAGGTGACAACATCATGAAACTTGCCACGAAACGTATAAGTGCGTCTTTGAAACAGGCGTATAATGTGGCAGAGTTGCGGTTGCTCTCATCGAAAAGACCGTTGCTTCTGTGCTCATTGAAGACACCGACGACGAA
>CALYDF020005545.1:0-14319 GCA_944474145.2 Dicrocoelium dendriticum | reverse complement strand
CCATGGCGGAAGCCAGCTTGAGTTTCAGTGATTCGGTCCTCACGGGGACCAGTAAGTCATCGAAGAAGGATACCCGTGAAGTTTTGAGGCAATGGAAATAAGGCTGATGCCTCGATGACTTTCGCACAAAGTACGCTGATCCCTCTTGAAGATGGGCAAGACAGCTGATAGTTGCCAGTTAGGAGGCACTTTCCAGTGTCCCAAATCGTGTTGAAAAGAGAAACAAGTCCAGTCCACAAAGAGTCGCCGCCATTTTTCAACAAAGATGATGGAAGGTCATCAGATCAAGGGGGCTGGTTTCGTTTTAACACGGGGAGCACATGTCGAATCTCTTCCAAAGTGGAAGGGGTGACATCGAGTTCCCACGTCGGCTCAGGTGATTGGGCAAGCGGCACCGTCGCACCAGGCCTGCTGAATCGTTCCTCAGAATGTTCCGCCCAACGGGCTAGTCGAAGACGCTGAAAATGGAGCAAAAGTCCATTTTTCTCAGCTATTGTCTCGCTAACTGGTGGCTTTCTCGGACCCGTGTTCCGGATGAGCTGGAATAGCACCCGATTGTTTCCAATATCGCTGGTTTTCTGCATATCACGGGCTTTGCAATCCACCAACGTTCCTGGTCAACTCGAAGACTCTTTGTCAGACGTCGTTTCAGGGAGTTACGGATGCGCTGAAATTCAGTGCTCATCGGAATCTGTTTACGAGCTTCGACCAAACTGATCGATTCTTCAGAGATCTATTCACAGTTACGACGTCTTAAGTCGGGTGCACAGTAAACGTCAAAGTCACTCTTCATGACACAGTTGAAACGATTCCAGTCAGGGTTCGGCTCACCAACCTCATTCATCACTGACAATTGGTGCGCCAGTTCGTTATGATATTGCTGAACCGCACACTGAGTTCCAGTTACAGGTAAGAAGGTTAGAAGATAGGCGCTACTTTGAAATGAGAAGAGTGAGCGCGAATCGTGGGCGCACTAGAGCGTGGTCAGAATCGAGGCACTTGCTACAAATTGATGGACTGATGTGCGCCACCTGTAGCTGATGGCAATATGGTCAATTTGGGTCCAGTTCATTGAGGAATTCGGTGGGCGTCAGGTGACGCTGTGTGAACGTTTGTGTTGGAAACCAGTGCAGCTAATATAAAAATTGTGCTCCGCGTACAGTTGCAGGAATAAATCACCATTGTCTGTTCGGCGTGCATGGACTCCGAAGCGCCCTCCCAGGTGTTGTTCAGTCTGAAAGACGACTCACTTGGGCATTCAAGTCACCAGCAACAATCACAATGTCAGTATTCTTCGCCATGCGGAGAAGAGATGAAAAATGATAGTAGAAATCATATTTGGTATCAACTGAACTGCAGTCAGGCGATGAAAAGGCACCTTATCTTTATACGGTGTTTATTAAGCCAATAGAGATTATAAGTCGGACCGCACACACGCGGCTGTTCACCGGTATCGAATCGAGTAGAATAACTTCAGCATGTCTGCTGAGGGCGATACAAACACCATAAATATCTTGATCCATTGACTCAGTATCACCAGAGAGTGTAGCCATCGTCGTCAGACTCAGAACTAGGAAGTCGAAGATTCATCAGGACGGTGTTATCTTGTATACGGGTTTCGGAGATATAGCACACATCAATATCGAGAAAGTGACGAGTGAGAGTCAGTGATGCCTGTCGACCGATCTGATCCAGAGTGCAGACGGTAAAAGGAACAATGTGGAATGAGACTTGTGGTTTGATGGCCGCTACGTGTATCGATGGTAGAATCAGTGAGGTCAGTGGCAGATTCTTGCTCAATAGACGGGGAAGAAGAGAGTTGATAGGGAAGAGAATAATATAAGAGGGACAATTGTCAACATGGTCGAGACGGCAGATGATACTCTCCGGCTGCCTATTCCGAGAGAGGAGTTTTGTTCGAGGTGCCCTACCTCTAGCCTTTGACTCAACAGTCTGACCCACAAGGCAGTGGGGGATTTTGAGGTTTGCTTGAAGGACTCCACCCGGAGCCTCTGGCTTAATAGCCTGACACACAAGGCAGTGGGGAGCAGATCCAACTCGGGTGTGTGATTGCAGAGACCCATTGCGATCTGCTTGAGGCCCGTCACATATGTGTTTTACGACCATAATAAGTTACGCATCTGCGACCACGGCCAGGCGCAGGTGGAAGTTGGCAGGTTTGCACCAAGTTGACCAGGGGCTGCATAGCTTGAGGAGGGCGGTAGCAAACCATGAACACCCGGAGGTGCCCTCCCACCGTCAGAGACAATGCGTGGCGCTCGTGCTCTACGCCGATCGAGCTGTGAGCTTATAACCCGCAGACCTGTTGCCTCCCATGGCTAAGTTGTAAAGAAAGTGGGTCATCGACCTCTCTCCAACCTCCGAAGAGGATTGGATTGTGAGACTGAGTTAGTCTGACCCCTAACCATTGAGCTGTCTGGTATGTGGCTCTGTAGTCACCTGGAAAGTGCCACTCAGCATAGCCCAATGGATCACGGGGGTACGCAAGCCATCGCATCACGCTAAGGTCCAGTCTCGTTGCGGTGGGGAGAAGTTCATAGAATTATATTACGCTGGTAGGATACTGTCAGGTTGGCCAGGCCTAAACAGGAGAAGGATTAGGGTTCTCAACCAGTCTTTGGTTCAAAAACCTTGCCGCAAGGCAGCGAGGTTTCGGCGCTGGACTACAGAGTCCGTTTTATAGAGTAAGCAGCCACCCTCACGCCAATTCACAACCTAAAGAGTCAGGGAGCTGATTTTGTCTGGCCTCTAACCGCTGACTAATCTGGAATGAGTGGCTCTGAAGATGCAAAAAGCACAATCCAGCATAGCTCAATGGATCGCTGAGGAACGCAAATCATCGCATTACGTTAAGGTCCAGTCTCGTCGCGATGGACTTGCAATTTGACGCTAAGGAAGCTTATAAGCCACAAGGGTATCAATGGTCTTCGCAGTTGGTGATGAGTTGCATGATCCAGGAAACATTTGTTGGACCCCGTGCTGCTATACTCAGGCTATTCGGACGTTTTGAGAAGTCCGCTACTACTGGAAAGCTGCGTTATCCAGCACTTGGTTACCGGCATCCGACGGCTTGCGGTAGAGATCTACCGCTTGGCTGCTACGTAACGTTAACAGCTCATGGTAAAAGGCATCCCTAGCAGTACCAAAACTGCAGTCGGTGAGGGAATAAGCGGAAACCAACCACAAATAACATCTGGTGTCATTTTATCATTCAATCTTAGCTGATGTCGTCGAACGGTCTGCATACGAGAATCCAATTAATCAGGCGTGACTCAAGTTTGGAGTTGAGAACGATATTAAACGCAGCCTAAGAAGTGGCGGCCGCATCAGCAATTGGATGCCTGTAAACAATAACGGAAGGATAAGAAGAGAGTAGTTAGCACCTGACGGACGTTGAACCCTTAGTTTAGGGTACGCAACACATCTCAATACCGAAGGTGTCCAATATGCTTGCGATTTCAGCCAGTTGAATTATTCGTCCTAGGATGCGAAACGATACAGCGTGGCTTCATGAGGGGCTGTTGCTGATTAGTCCACTGCGCGGTGCGGGAAGATATCTGAAGATGGCAAACCTAAAGTGGTACTGTAGGTGTCATAAATCAAGCTGGAAATTACAGAAGGAAGGTAAGCAATGGGGGTTGGGAGGGGAGTAAGAAAAACAAATGGAAAAGAAAGAAGGGAGGCGCCAGCAGTAGCATGTTTGCATTTATCCGCCCTGATGAAAAAGTCGTCAGCTGTACGCTGTAACGGCGTTTCGCTGCTGCGCGACCACCACCAGTCGCGGGTGAACTGAGTATACTGCCAGGACGCCCGCCCCTACGCGGATTCGAACCGGTGACCTTATGATTGCAACCCAGACGTGCAGACCACTCGGCCACCGGCCGAGTGGAGAAGTATGCTGATGTATGCAGTAGATAGGGCGATCCTTGATAAGCTGCGCGACGGTCGATTCAGGATGTGTTTGGAGCTTGATGAAATAGTCATGGTTATACGTGTGCTGGGATAGTGTCAGGGCGCCCAAATCTACACATGAGAATAATTAGGGTCCTCGACCAGTTTTTTGGCTCAAAAGACAATCTACAAGAGAGATGGTGAAGACATCGATCCGGTTTTACAGAAATGGACGCCAGCAGATTTTCAAACCCGAAGCCGAAGGACCAGAAGACTGAGCTCGTTTGACCTCTAACCACTGGCCAAGCTCGCAGGAGTAGCCCACAAGGGGCTCGGAGGCACAACCACATACAGCTCATAAGTTACCGGTTACGTGTTCTCATCTTGGACTGTTGCCCATTCTGGAATACCTGCGTCAACACTGATAATGCCTTGGTACGTACGCATTTCCATGAAATTTACTTGGATGCGTATCAAGCGCTTCCTTCGATTGGCAAATGAGAAGTTATCTCAGCTCTAGGTCAGACAAGCCTACCAGGATGTCCTGTGTACCAAACACTAACCCACTAGTCCTAAAGACATAGGGCTTCAGTGGAACAGAATCTCGGCCGCCATGCACGACGCAGGAGCCTCTGTTTGCGGCACTGTCTATCGTCACTATACCAGTCACTGAATAGCCGATAAGAACAGTGGACCTATTAAAATCCATAAGAAAAGTCCATGGTGGCTCTGTGCACAATGAAACCAGATGTAATGGCAGGCGCGAACAAAAGCGGAGCCTACGTGCTGACAATGAAGTCTAATGGACTCAGAAAGATCAAGAAATGGAGAAGGCAGGAGAAGTAGGAAATTATCGAAACTCTCTCAACTGATCCACACCAATGGTCCCAGGAAACCAGGTGTCAGCAAGACAATCAAAGACAGCGCGTGTGCCCCAATTCACAATAAGGAGCACCATATGGATGGTGGGACGGAGCACTTGCGATAGCAGTTGAGTTCATCAACATCAACAGCATTATACACGTTAGCTAGAGGTGTAAAGCACCTCAGCTATCGTGCCGCAATACACAAAAGAAAAAGAAAATAAATACCACAGTGGCATGCCAGCTGAGCTACCAGCAACGGATGGGCATCGTTCCGGAAAGCTACCAGCCGGCTATTAGGCAACAATAAAAATTACAATGTAAAATTATATTCCGCCACGAAATGAGATCGTGGTTGGAGGGGAGGCTAAAAGGGATGGGGAGGGACAAAGAAACTCACAGCACGAACGCCACTGAGGTCCGCTCCTAACCATGTCAGCAAGTGTATCCAGCCAAACGTGTTCATCATTTTTGGACCCCAACCAGAAAACCGTAAAGCTCCAACCGAGGCCAGCTCCGAAGTGAGGGCCTTCATTCCTCTCGACCAAGTCATCGCTTGGCCACCCCTCTTCTTCCATCCACACCCCAGGCGCACTAACGACGCACGTCGCAGGAGTCGGTGGGCTGGCATGCGCAACACGTGGCCGAGCCATCGGAGCCTAATGAGTGAAATAACGGTGCTGAGCGGTTCATTTCCTTTTCCTGTACCGTAAACAAGGCGTCGAACACGCTCGTTGCTCACGCGGTATTCCCACCAGATGTGAGTTAAATTGCGAAGGCACCGACGGTCGAACGTAACTAGCCTCTTTATGTCCGCTGATCTAAGGGGCCAGGTTTCACAACCGTACAGTAGGGTCGAACGTACCGCTGCATTGTACACCCTACCCTTCAGGGCGAGTGATGTCTCGCCGGCGCCATAAGTAGGGAAGGTTAGCAAAAGCGCCTCGAGCTTTTGTTATACGGTTCGTGATCTCATCTTCAATCCCACGGGCGCTCATACAACTTCCCAGATAGTTGAATTTTTGAACGACTTCTAACTGATCCCCACCAATGGTCAGCGCAGGAGGTGATCTCTGCCAATCTTGGTGGAAAGCTTTGCACTTCGATGGTGCAAAGCAAAGCCCGAAGCGGCTGACAGCAAGTGCAAATCTGTCCAGGTCAGTTAACCCCCCTGCTTCCGGATTCCTTCCCACTCAAGTGGTGCAGGCTGAGCGTTGGTGGGTTAGTTTAAAGACGCCATCGGAGGCTGAGATTCGAAACGTGATCAGAGATCTCAATCGTTATCGAGCTGTTGGTTAGGATTCTTCGCACTAGTTAAGTATGGTGGTGATGTTATCCGCAAAGCACAGACCCAACTGTTCGAACAGCTCTGGAAGAAAGGGACAATACCGAATAACTGGAGTGAATCTATCATGATGGCAATATAAAAAATCCGTACCGAAAGCAATAAACTCAGGGGTATTAGCTTGACACCAGTGGGGGACAAAAGTACTAGCCATAATGCTCATCCGTCGACTTATTGTGGAACCGGAATCCCGGATCAGAGAGGAGCAGGCAGTTTTTGCCCAGGAAGTGGTTGTATAGACCACAACTTCACTTTGCGACGGATACTAGAGCAGCGCCACGCATACCGCAGGAGGACAATATCTGTGTTCCTCGAGTTCAAGAGTGCGTTCGACTCAGTCGATGCATTTACTGTGTTCGAAATACAATCAAACCTGACTAAGGCGACCACTCAAGGGACCGACAAAAAGTGGTCACCTTGGACAGGTGGTCGTTATGGACAGGTTCATGCATAGGGACATTACTCATAAAAGAAAACGTTGGAGATGCTTTTGGCTGGTCACCATAAACAGGTGATCGCCTTAGACAGGTGGCCACCATAGCAGGTTGGACTGTACTTGTGCAGGAAGGTATTCAGATGAAATATGTGAATATAACATGTGCCATGTATCCTAACACCAGAGGCTGCATCAGGGTCTACGGTGACTTGCAGGAAATCTTTCCGACAACAGGTGGCGTTTGTCAGGATTGTCCAATTTCCAAACGTATGCTCGACTTCGTTGCGCACTATATCATAGATTGTTCCCTTGAGGAATCTCACGATGCGAGCGATTCCCGGTGAGAAAATAGTTGATCTTGACTATGCGGATGATATTTGCTTGCTGTTTGACGAAGTTGGGGCAACGTAGTTAATCTTCGATCACATGTGCTGTGACAATACTATGCACAAGAGTTGCCAGAACCTCGAAGTAAACGGCTTGTATTAGTGTCCTATTTGCAAAGGGATCATGAGAAACCAATTGCTAAGACTATCCAGTGCACAATAAGCAGGATAAACCGCACACCATAGTGACGTGCAGAAACGTCTGATATGCAACGGCAGCTTTGTAAAAAAAATAGTGTATTTGGGGATGAGTCAAAAACATGCTAGAGGTATTGAAAAGAGATTCGTTAGTTCACACATCCAAACTAATACAAAAAAAACTTGTCATAGCCACAGACTAAACCACAAATCAACAGCGCGAAACAGAATGATCTCAACAGGTCCTGCTCTATATAGTGAAGGGGCTGAGCAAAATACGGTGAACAGAGCCTATGCGATAAATATAGCGATGGCTATTAGTTAAACCTGACAGCAGCATACGTTCAAAAGATATAAATAAGATAAAAAGTGCAGAGCAACCAAGAATACGCGGTTGTCAGAGATCACTCACCAGGGGAAAACAGGTTGCAAACGAAACATCTCCACCTTATACAGTAAGGTCTGATGAATCAGTTGGAACCAAAAAATCACGCATCAACGAGGAAGAGTGGAACAAGTACGCACTTTAGTCCGCGTGAATACGATGAGCAAAGGCATCGACTCTCATTGGCCTGTTCATCGATCGCCGGGAAACGTACGTCATCGGACTGGTCATGGCGCGGTCAACGAAATAGCCAACACTCATCGATTGGGTAGTGTGTGCAAAGAAAACTTCAATAGTCTTGCTATTATCAGGACAAAACAGCCCCGCAACGCCTGCGTAACGCTGTTTGTCGGAAATGAGGAACCTTGAGTCTAAAAAATCTCGCTTCAGTGTTGAAGTCAAAATATCCGGGATAGTCGAATGTGTAGAGTTCAATAAACTTTCTGCTGAACGCTGAGCTAGCTGAGTACGAATCAGCTGTTCACCGGTACCAGAAGTGACCACGCCTACCTTACCTGAACAAGGACTTTGTTCGGCCCAACAACCGCATCCATAAATGCTTGACTGGCCAATGCGTCCCTCATGTTTCAGAGCAATGCCGCCGCTCGAGACGGCAGATGCAACATTGCCATCAACATCGAAGCACACAGCACCGACGGTGTCCATATGGGATGCACGAATTCTTTTTGGCTGATGAGGAATGCAATCAGGAACATCCGATTTAGAACAGTCGAAAAGACTGCGGAACTTTTTCCAATCAGAATATGCGCGATGGGAAACAAGGTCGTGATGCTGCACAAGGGCAGGGGATTTGTTCGCAGCCCATTCAATGGCTCCTCTCCCACAGAGTATACTTGGAGAAACACGACCGATATCACACATTGGGGAACGGATCTGCTCGAGTAGCATGAGCTTGGCGATCATTATCGGATTACGGATACCCGGCATCGCACCAGCGCCTGCAAACCGTAAAGATGTCCCGCACATCATGCCAGAATCACACTCGACATGTCCATTTAACGTGAGGTTACTGCCAAATCCAGAATTGGTGAGGTCATTGTCTTCCAAATACGCTACTGCCGCAGCAGCGCCATCGACAGCACTGCCTCCTTTCGAAAGAATCTCGATGGATGCCTTGCACGCTTCTGAACAGAGAACATTGTATGACTCTTCTTTAGCCCTTGCATGATAGCCGGCCCCAGCATGAACAACGACGCAATAACATCCGGTCATTCAATTACATGAGGTGTAATGCAAAAATCTCGGAGTGGGATAAGGAACAGATCATGAGAGCTAAAAAGAAAGGAAAGGAACGATCGTACCCTTAAATCCAAGTTCAATTGGAGGCAGAAGAATATGGTAACCCTGTGACTGTCCCTTCATCTACGGATCGTTGAACCAGGGTTTTATAGGGCGATCTAAAATCTCGATGACCCCAGAGCAAAACCACATCATACTCTGGCCAACCAGTTAGTGTTCACGTGTCCTGTCCCAGCGGTACCTGTTGGGCTGATTATGTAAAGTAAGAAAAAGGAAGTAGTAAACGCGAAAAGCAAGAGGGCAGTTGATTAAATAACGATAATACCAAGGTATGTGAATATGAAAAAATAAGCGAAAGCGGAAGACAAGTCCGATAGAAAAGAAAAGTTTGGTACTGCTGGTCAAGAGGATCGAGCGAGCGTCCAAAACCTTCAATCGTAGATCCCCTAACCACGTGCCCCGGAAGCGAGTTCCACCATTCAATAATCCGGTGCAAAAAACGAGTTTTCGCTCTAACCCGATCAGAAAACAAATTGTGAACTTTCAAAGGGTGACAGCGGGGACGGTAACTTAGTAGGACTGAACAGCCCGTCAAAATACGACAAGTAAGGATGGTCCACTTGAATCCTACGATAATGTATTCGGCACATGGCAAAAACGCTAGCAAATGTAAATATGTATGGCTCCACAAACCCTGCACTAACTTAGTATTCGCTTGCAAAACTCACTCTAATTTCTCCTTGTCTCGAACAAGATATGGTGGAAAAACTTAGACACAGTATTCCAAGTGGGGCTGCACGAAAGCCGAGAGTAAGTTCACACAGAAATCGGGCGTTGGTACTCTGAAGCAGCAGCGAATAAACCACGTTATATGCAACTCTACAAACAGACTTGTAATTATTGCCAGAGTGAATAGCTGAGATGTGAATAACATCCAGAATAACCTGCCGAATGACAACAAGGGTTTCAATCCCGTCAGCAACACATCTTGTGGGGGGATTAGTTGCTCCGATGCAGAAAACGGTTAATAGGCAACAACAATAAAGTCGACCAATTCCAGACCCTATCCAAGACACTGTGAGCTGCCACAGAACTCCAGGAACATCCCCAGTATTCCAGAGCATGAAGTCATCATCAAACAGTAGGGATGGTACCTCGAGCTCCTCAAGCAAATCATTTACATAGGTTGTGAAAAACATCGGTCCAAATACTAAGTTCTGAAGAACGCCATTAGGAACGGCTTGCCCAAGCGAAAAGCTACGCCGCAAGCGTACACATTTCTCTCCACTCTATAAATCCAAAGACGCGTTATAGGGCACGACCAGCTATTCTCTAAGAATTCAAGTTTAATCAGTACAGTACAAAACGCGTCCGAGAAGTTAGCAAAAGAACACGCCTATAGCGTGGCCGCTGTTTACCGAGTCGGTCGGTGGCTGAGAGGAAAAGGTGCTTGCCTGGTAATCTAGAGGTCACCAGTTGGAATCCACATATGTAAGACCGGCCTCGCGGTAAACCTAGGCTACGCAGTACTAGTGGTGGCCACGTGGCAGCGAAGCAGCAGTAGTGTGCCGACGCACTGAGAATGCTTAAGTTTTGCTGTGCACCGCCTCAACCCGGCTTTCATGAGATACAAATTAGCTAAACAAGGGAAACCCTTAGGAAATTCGTATTGTGGAGTGCTGAGAAGATTAAATTTATTCACGTGATTCGCCACTAAATCCCTCACCACTTTCAAACAGCTTTGTCTCTGCGCAGTTCAAATTGACAGGCTTGTAGTTGGCGGGAAAATTGCTGTCACCGCACTAAAAAATTGGGCAAGACAGCCTTCCATTCTAAAAGTAAATCACAATGGAAAAACGACTTTAAAAACACGCACGCGGTGAATTCATGCAACAGCTTTGGATGAAGTGAATAAGAGCCGGAAGCTTCGTAAGGATTTATCCCTTTCAACAGCGCAAAGACCTGATTTCCCGTTATACCAATTTCAGCTAGACAAGGATTCTCCAAGCCTTCAGAAACCCGCTCAAACTGTGGCTAATAGGTCACACAAGCGCAAACCAGAACGCTATCCGCTAAGCATAGAACCTTATTATTGTCGGCATGCGCGCAGGACCCAGTTGTTCGCAGCCGGTATAGACGAGCCAGTGTCGCTGCGCCTTCTAGCGGAAGCAAAGATCAGTTGCAGCTGAGTCAGCTAAGCCGCTCTCACGGTGGAAATGAGCAGTCCTCAGGTGCCGTATTGATTTATCTCCAACCTCTCGAGAACCGTCGTTAAATGTCGATGTGTATATGGTTGGCGACATCTGGTTCAGAAGTTGAGTCACTGGGGCTTACTTAGGACAGCCACAGGACGCCTGCGCCAACACCTTGCGCTGCACCACTTACAGCTCCATCCACACACCACATATCCAGTGTAAACCCGAAGAAATAAGACCGGGAGGCATGCGGATGGGAGGCACGTTTCAACAACGGAGCCGGCCCACACTCCTGTACAGGCAAACACAAGCACGCTGTATTGGGGGAAGCAAGCACACACAATGCGTTGATTGGACCGTAGTCCGCTCCCCATACTGGGTGGAACCACTCTTTGAGCCTAGCACGACCATGAGAACCGTGCACCCTGTCCCCCCCCCAGCAACGATGCACAGTCCCCTGGAGTCAGTAATCGAGGTGGAGGATGTAAGATAGGTAGGCACCTTGTCAACATGCACATTAAGCGCAGCCACACCAGGGATGTCAGACAACAGCCAATCACTTGAAATGACAATATCAAAAAACTAGAGAATAAAGCATACGGATATACAGACTTAACTCGTCACTAAATGATCATATGCAATAAAGTGGTTATCAACAATTCGCGATAAGTTCAAGATATCAGAGAAAAAATATTTTAAATGCCACAAACGCGAAAAAGTTAACGAATTTAACCTCAATCTACTTAAGCGACGTGCGTAAGTAAAAGTAAGCTTATTCAGCAGACATTTAAATGACTTAACAAAGTAAGCGTTTACAAAATATAGCAAATCAATCACCTGAAATAAAGAAACTCAGCACAAAAGCATGTCATTAGTGAATCGAATGCCTGCCTGACTCAGACACTCGCAAAAGTATGTGCTACAGAACCATGCGCTCGACGTCGATGGAGTACAGCCCATCAGCGCCTAAAACTTCCGCACCTGCCGAATCTTTTCCGCATGCACGAAGGCTTTCTCTTGCACCTCGGCAACTGCCTCCGTGATCAGATCGCGCCATGCATGCTGATCAACCGCCTTCGATTCCCAACAACTGTAAACAACATTAGAACGTGACAGACTCATTTTGATCCGGTCCTCATCATTCATCATCATTATACACATCAGCTAGAGGTGGGAAAACCTCCGCTATTGTGCCGCAATACATGAAAGAAATACATACATACATACATATAACACAATACACAAAGGAAAAAATAGACACAACAGTTGCATGCCAGCTGAGCTACCAGCAACGGATAGGCATCGTTCCGGTAAGCTTCCAGCCAGCTACAAGGCGAAAAGAAAAAAATTTATTATGTTTTACCCTAGGAAATGAAATCGTAGATGGAGGGGGGAGGCTAGAAGGGATGGGGAGGGACAAAGAAACTCACAGCAGGAACGCCACTGAGGTCGGCTCCTTGCCAAGTCAGCAAGTGTATCCAGCCAAACGTGTTCACCGTCTTTTGGACCCCAACCAGGGAGCCGTGACGCTCCAACCGAGGCCAGCTCAAACAAATTGCTGATCAGGTCCTAGTAACGTAACTTCGATTTTCCCACGTGCCGCTTCCTTGCACTCAGTTGGCCATAAAGTATCTGTTTCGGTATCCGCGTGGAATCCATACAGCTCACATGACCGAGCCATCTCAGGTGTCGCAGTAAAAGTATGCAGTCCACTGCATACATCCCACTTCGGCGCAACACTTCTGTGTCTGCAACTCTGGCGCCCCAGCCGATCCGCAAAATTCGTCGCACACACTGCTGATGGAACCGCTCGAGATATCGCACATCCCGACGGTACATCGTCCACGTTTCACTGCCGTATGGAAGAAGGGACAGCATCATAGATTCGTACATCATCAGCTTCGTGCCAACGTTAAGCTGATGGTTGCTCCGCACTCGGTATTCAAGCTTCCCGAATGACATCGCTGGCTTCCACACACGGATACGAAGCTCGCTGTGTATTTGCTGGTCAGTCGAAACCACACTCCCAAGGTAGCAGAAGTGGGAGATGGTCTCTAATACTTCAGCACCAATGTTGAATTACAGCAATATTACAGATTGCACCTAGGGCGAAGGCTGAACGAAGCAGACAGTTTTTCTCATGTTGATGGTGAGCCCGAATTTGGCCGCTGTCGAACCCAAAGCACTAGTCATGTGCTGCAACTCATCCGCGCCGTGTCCAAATAACGCACAGTCGTCAGCATACAGATCGTTACCTCACAGAAAAGGGTTCTCGCAGCGAAACGACGGATGTGCAGCAACCCACACTCAATACGGTGCTCCACACGAACACCGTAAGCACAAGCCGCAACAAACGCAGGGGACAACATGGTATGAAGATAAATATTAAACTGGCTGCAGATAAGACACAGCCTTACTGCACACCAGAGAACTGCAAACTCATCCGAGGTCTCGCCACTCAGCTGCACCCTCTCCCGCATACCATTGTGCAGACATACAAGTTAACTTGCAAATTTACTCGGACAACCAAACTTAGCCAACACCAACCAAAATGTCTCGCGATTCACCGTATCAAATGCCTTGGTGAAATCAACAAAAAGCGAGTACAAAGGCTGGTGTCGTTCTCTGCACTTCTCCTGCAACTGACGAGCCTCAAACACCATATCTATAGTGCTGCAACCCGAACGGAATTAGCACTGCGCTTCCGCCACATTCGAGGCGGTTGAGCAGGATCCGGGTAATCACCTTGCCCACACAACTCAGCAAGTTGATGTCACGATAATTCGTCCAACATTAATTGCTCCCTTTGCCCAAGTAAAGTGTTAGCACAAGGGCATCCTTCAGCTCAGGAGGCACTTCCTCCTCAATCCACACGCGTTGCACCAAGTGGTGCAGCGCAGTCAACAACGCGGGTCCGCCGTGTTTCAATACTTCAAGCGGAATCCGGTCGGCATCGGCACACTTGCCGTTTCGCAGCTGAGAAAGTGCTCTCTGCGTCTCATCCAGTCTCGGCGTGTCCGCCAGGCTCGCCTACACGTCGCGTTGCTTCAGGCCGTTCAATGTAGGCTAGTCGATCTCTGAACGGTTGTTCATGAGACAGTCAAAGTGTTTCCGCCAGTGCTGCATTATGTCTGCAGTCTGGGTGCAGGTAGCGCCTGAACTATCATCGACCACCGTCCTCAGCGACTCCAACCTCGGTCAATACACCGCCTTCAAGGAATCAAACAATTCCTTGTGTTGGCGATGTTCGACCTAGCATTACATCTGCTTCACCTTCTCCTGTAAATGCGATGGCGCTCTCGGGTCAGTCGCCGTCGAAGTTTGCGAAACTGACTACTCTTCCCCAAGTCACTGGGATCGGCAACATGTGCAGCAAATGCTGCATTCTTCTCTGACACC
>CALYDF020005544.1:0-14419 GCA_944474145.2 Dicrocoelium dendriticum | reverse complement strand
CGCACGGCAAGGATCCCAGAAGAAACGTCCGTACCTTAACCCACCCACCATGTGCTTGGAACCCCCTCAGGCTTCTGGCTTTTTCTCCCTTCCTTTCAAGCCTCATCTTTACTCCGGTGTCCTCAGTCACACTTGCTCTCTCACCCGATTTCTTTCTGCCCCCCCCCCTCCCACTCCTACTCGTCATAATTCCACCACCTCTGTCCACTTCCCTCCCTGATCACTTTATTTTCCTTCTTTCTTTGCCGTCCCCCCTAACTTCTAACCCCATAGTCCCATAACTTACTCTCGTTTCTTTCTTCCTCTCTTCTGACCCCCCCTCCTCACCCACTCTACCTTTTTCCCCCCACAAGCTTCATTCATCCATCACCCCCTACATTTATGTTCCCCTGTCACTCTGTCACCTGTCTTTCATTGCACCATTCTCTCTATCTTCCCTCCTCGATCCACCTTACGCTCCCCCTTCTTCCCTCCCCCTCCATCTCTCCTTCCTCCACTCCCTTCCCCTTCCTTCCCTCCCCCGACCATGTTCGACTACCCATCCCAATACTTCCGTCACACCCCCCCCACATTACATTTTGCTTCCACTCCTTCTACCCGGTCTCCACCTCATTTCATCTTTTTTCCTCTCTCCCTCCACTTCTTTCCCAATTTTCCCTTCCTTCTCCCTCCTTTCATTGTTTGTCCTTTATCCCCTTCCTCCTCCCACCTTTCCCTCTCCCCCCATTCCGCTCGTCCCTCCCCGCCTCCCTTTTTTCACCCTTTCTAACTTACTCTTCCCTCTTCTCCTCTTACTCTCCCCCTACACTCTCCCCCCTTTTCTTTTTCTCTTTACCTCCTCCCGCACATCCGCCCCTCCTCTCATCTTCCACTTTCAGACCTTCCCTTTTTGTCCTCCTACCTCCCTTTCCCCCCTTAATTATACCCTCTTTTCCCTCTTCACATCTCCTTCCCTCGGTGCCCTTTACATTCACCGACTTTCCATGCTCTTTCTTCCCCCAAACCGTACGCCCACCACCCTTCTGCTCTTAGTCCCCCTCTTTCCGTCCTCCCAGCCCGCCCCTCTTGCCAGCCCTGCCTTTTTTTCCTTGTCCCTCATGGCCCTCTTCCTTCTCCCTTTTTTCCTCCCTTTTCCCATCCTCCTTACCTTCCTTCCCTCCCCTCCCATGACTCTGTCTCTCTTCCCCTCCCCCCTCATTCCGTCGCCTTCCCCCACGGGCTCTCTCCCCCCCTACCCCCTTCCTTCCTATTGGTTCCCATTCATTTTGCTTCTCTTTTGTCATATTCCTTCTTCTCCTTCTTCCCTTCATCCCTCATCTCTCACCTTTACCTTTCTATTTTTCCTCCCCTCCCTTCTCTACCCATTTTCCCTCCTCTCCTACACTCTTTTTCCTTCTCTTCCTCTTTTTCTTGCTTCCCTTTCTCTCCCCTTTCTTCTCCTTTTTTCCTTTCCCCTCTTTCTCCCCCTCCTCCCCTTCCTCCCACTCCTTTTCCCCTTTTTCCCTCCAACGCCGTTCCCCCACTCCCACCACCCCCTTTCGCCTCTTTCCTCTCTCCCTCCCCCTCCCTCTTTTATTCTCTCTCCCACCCACCATAACTGATCTTACTTCCCTCATATTCTCTCTACCTCTTTCCATTTTTTTCGTTATCCTCTCCTCTCTCAACTTTTTTTTTTCTCTCTTTTCACTTCTTTCTTCCCACTGTTTCCCCTTCTTTCTTCATTTTCTTCTTTTACCCTCTTTCCCTTCCAACTCCTTCTTCCTCCCTTTTGTCTCTCCTTTCCCCTCCAGCAATCTTGTCCTACATCCTTCAACTCCTTCTTCTCTTCTTTCCCACTTTCTCTTCTTTTCCTCAACATCTCCAGTGTTCCCTTCTCTATTCTTTATATACTTTCCTAATTTTCTCCTCCTTCCTCCTCCGCGGTGCTTCCGTCCCTTACTTTTTCCATCTTCCTTATTTTCTTTACTTTTTTTTTTCGCTTTTTTTTTCCTGTCTCACTCCTAGGGTTCTGGACTATCTGAATCTTATGTAGCGGAGACGGAAGTTCGTAGGCTGTTACAAGGGCTGAACCCTTCTAAGGCCTCTGGGCCTGATTTACTTCACCCAAGTCTGTTGCAAGAGTTGGCTGCGGAACTAGGTGGACCGCTCGCTATGGTGTTTCAGAAATCGCCTGACAGCTGTACGTTACTTTCCGCATGGAAGGAGGATGTCATCGGTCCCATCTTCAAAAATGGGGACAGGAGTCTGCCTGCAAATTGCAGGCCAGTTACTCTGACGGATGTAGTAGTCACTCCTCAAGAAACTGGTGAGAGATTCGTTTGAGAGTCATCTGAGAAGCTTTAATCTACTTAGCAATGTACAACCTGGATTCGTGTCTGACGAATCTACTGGTGGCTCGTGAAAGTTGGGCGGAGGCAGTGGATAACGGCCACACACTGGACCTGCTTTTCGAAGGCATTTGACAAGGTACCTCATTTGAGGCTCGCGCAAACGCTGACCTTCGGGGTATCTGGCCGCACCCTTCATTGGGTGACTGCCTTCTTGGATGGTAGTTAACATTGTGTACGGGTAGGCCGGGGCCTGTCGTTTAGGCAGTCTATCTTCGGTGGCGTGCCGCAGGGTTCGGTCCTTGGATCGCTGCTGTCCTCTATCTATGTGAATGACCTACCCGTGAAGCTTGAGGTACCATCACTGCTGTTTGCTGATGACCTGAAGCTGTGGAACATTGTCGATGTTCCTGGGGGTTCCGAAGCTATTCAGCAAGCACTAGATAAGTTATGGGACTGGTCTACTTTATGGTTACTGCCCATAAATCAGGCAAAGTGCTCCGTTCTTCGAATTGGAAGAGGTTGTACTTCTGCGAGATGCTTGGTCGGTGGGGTCGAACTCCCTCGTGTATCTAGCCATGTTGACCTAGGCGTCGTACACTCTTCGGCTTTACAGTCCGGCGACAACGCCCTAAGCCGAGGTTTCCGCATGTTGTGGTTATTACGACGTTCTTTCGGGATCTTGCCGTGCGGCACCTTTACGAGACTGTTCTCTGCTTTCGTCCGGCCTCAGCTGGACCACTGCATCAAGGCTTGTCCACCCTGCATCGTGCGGGACAAAATGGAGCTACAGTGGCTTAGACTGGTGGGTGCTAGTTTGGTTGAGGGATTACGGGGGCGGACATATCCCGAGCGTCTACTTAGTTTGGGAATGCATTAAATGCACTACCGACGGCTTAGAGGAGACCTACTCCTAACCTGCTTTATCTTAACTGGAAAGGTTGATCCAGATTTATCCTGGCTTTTCAGTCCCGATAGAGTTTCTGTTCCTCGCGGTCATTCGTTGAAGCTGGACACGCTGCGGTCCGATCGGATTCGGGCGGAAATCCGGCTGTCATGCAGAGTTATCGGGCTTTGAAACATTCTTCCGGATAGTGTTACCAGGGCATCTACGGTTAAGGGGTTTAAGCGGCAACTTGACGCTCGTGGGCGGCAACACGAAACCTTTAACTTGCATCTTCATACTTCGATTTTCTTTTCTCTAGTTTTCTTCACGCAGTGGTATTATTTGCTCATTTCAAGTGCACTTCCTTATTCTGCACCTTCGATTTCTCTTCCTATCCTTTGCTTGCTTCACGTGACTGCCACAGCAAGGACTGCTAGGGCAGGAAACATGGGCCTTAACTGGTTGGCCAGGGTGCGATACGGGTGTTCCGTTTTAGATCCATCAATAACTGATCACTTCAACAATTCCTGGATCAACGATCCACTCAAAATGGAACATTCACGGGATTTTCCTATCGTTCCAGTCCCAACCAACCTTGAACTTACTCCACTTTCCCTTTCTCCCTATTTCGCCGTGCTTATTCTTTCCCAGCTGCTTAACCCAAAAAGTCGTTACCCATTTCCCACTTGCTTACGTCTTCTATATTGATTCCATTTGCTTCTCGACTACATTTATCTCCCACTATATCGATGACTTCTAAAACACTGGCCGCTAAGCAGCAAGGTTCAACCACGAACTCAGTGTTACTAATCCGGCGAACATTAAGGGGCTCTGGTAATGTTGTGTAGGTGGATCAACTTGCTTCCTTTTCTCTGGTATCGCCAACCTCGATGCTGAACAACTCGGCCACAAATGCGCTGCTACCAAATAACGAGGTTTCAAAGTTTTCTTAAAAAGCGGTAGAAGTACATAAAAGTAAGGAAACACTTAAAGTTCACAAAGATAGTTTGGCTTCTACTAACAGTCCTACAGCAGTATACAACCCTATTGATCTGCTTGAAAAGTACGTCAAATCCATCAATGCAAAGCTCTCGGCAATGGACGACTTCTGTAACCATCTGCCTCCCTTCTCCTACTTGTGTAATATGCTTGTTAAGCCTAACATAGAGTACTTGCACAAGGCTTCATATTTCATCTCCGCGGTTGCATCAGAAGCTTGTGGAGGCACAGGCCGTCAGAAGACTGTAGTGGCGTTCAAGCTGCCTGGTAAGATCAAAATCGAAACCGTCGAAAAGATTGTGCTTTAAGCCAGCAAATTGCGCTCCACGCGTTGTACATCCTTTCGCTTCAAGAAAAACTCGACGAAGAGTTGCTGCTCTGCCTTGTTCAAGCTCTCTGACGTAGCAGATGCCGAAGAGATCATTTACTCTTAAAGTCTTGTAGCCGCAAGACCCGGTTTCTAAAGGATAGTTCTTAAACACGATGAGCCTACACTCTAGAGGGAAGTGGTTCGAAGTAGACCATCTCTGGTAGGCCCGAAAGAACATACACCTGTAAATATACACCGCTACCTAAGCCTAGATGCCGAAGTGGACCTTGAAAAAATCCACTCCAATGTACCACCCAACTTGGGTGTTGCACCTATAAAATCGACGCCGTCTATTCAGTCTAAATCAGCTTCCCCAGGAATAGGCAATATGTTAGACACTGACCCAGCTAAAGCTTTGAGTGACATTTCTCCTAATAGTGCTCAGGATCATATTTCATTTGTCCCTACTAACAGTGGCAGTTCAGGCTCCACGAAAGTTGCCCAGTCACTGGGTGGACAGGGTAGCGACAATGCGCTTGTGGATACTATATCTATTGACGCTAAATCACTGTCGGACATAAATTAGCGCAAAATAGACCACAAGCGCTACAATGCAACACGCCGCTTGCTTCCAAGATAGGTAGTAAAAGACTGACAGCCAACTACGCGGTAAGCCTTACACTTCCAAGGCTGCGGTAAAGGTTGTTGCTTCAGAACCAAAATCCCAAGAGATTCATGTAAAAATTGCTATAATCAGAGTTATCAAACAGTTTTCAACAACCTTCCGAAGGATGCCAGATGCAAACCAACTGGTATCTCTACCCAACTCATTTACAAATGGTTTGGCCGCTTCTCCCAAGATCTGGGGCTCGTGATCTCCCAACTTATTGTACACCCTTTCCTTTGCCTCTCCTTCCGTTCTCCATGGGCACAGATGCTTATCTTTATCATGATGGTAACTACAGGAGCAAAATTGCACTCCTCATGGAATCTCTCTCACAACCCGTATCACATTTTGAGCTTCCACTCATTCATGTAGTCGACCATCACAATATGTTTCTACCGTTGGCGAACTACTAAAACATGCGGCTGACATGCAATTGTCATTTTGGGAACCCGGCGCCTCACCGGGTGCTCTCCCTACCTCTCTACCTCCCGACACATATTCACCAGTTATTGTAGATGCAGAATGCATCACATGCTTCTTCAGCTCTGTACATTGCCTTAGACCTCTTCACTGATGTATACTAAGCCCAGTTCCCATTCCCGACTATGCTTCATCATCCGTGGACTACACCACGGTCTCTATAAACCACACACCAAACATTGGCTCAGGGTCTCATAGGTCCTTTGATACGGGAAACGATTAATACAGCCAAAATAATTGTGGCATTGCCTCTAAACAATCTTCAGAAACTACAGTATTAGATAATTCTAGACCTAACTGGCTGAGTTGAGGCACCAAGCCTTCTATCCCAAAAGGATGTAGTTAACCTTCTTTTAACGAATGCTTGCTTGCTGGTGAACAAGACGCATTACCTACGACCCTTATTATGCTTCTCACAACCACGTGTTGTGCTTGTAACGGAAACATAATTTGGTTTGTAGTGCCCAGAGCTACTTTTCGTGGCTTATTGACATTTGCCAATGACCGTCTTACTAATCTATGTGGCGGTTGCGTCGTGTACGTTAATGGTGCCTTAGAGACGAGTAGATTAATGGCTCCTTCCTCAGGCTGCTTCGAGGACTCGGTCTGGATACAGGTTAAGATTAAATGTTGTCCTTTTCTTTTTGGTTGTTGTATTAACGTGCCGCCTGGGGTTACCAAGGCCAGATTAAACCAATCGATTGAGTTGCTCGAATGGACATCTGTGATGCTGTACTTTCAAAAACAATTGTAGGTGACGACCTCAACATATCCGATGTTTCGTGGCAGGAATGAACAGTACCCGCTGAGTATCGGAATTATCTTTCCTCAGTATTCACTCGTGGATGGACACAGTAATTTTGCTCTCCTTCTAGAGGTAGTAACATTTTAGGCTCGTATTTCACGTTTGGCATATCCAATCCACAAACACAGAATCTTAGTGATCTCCTTGGGAGCGTTTTGGCTAAAGAAAGTGAATGATATATGTGTCATCTTACAAACGGATATAATTTCAAGGACTTGCAGGACCGACATGAAAGAAAGCTTATGTCACAAGAGGCACAAGCGCCAGCACCTCCAGGCTGAAAACACGTTACTTCGCATAACAAGTTAAATACGAAGTATAATGTCATCAATCTATAACCATTGTCTCATCAGCCGGTAGTAACACTACCGACCCAGATGAGCTCTGTGCGTTATGTAATGAACCTTTCTCCTCTTCGTTTGGTGCAGGCGCCTGTGTAACACAAGATAGATCGCGTCTGCTCACCAGTGGAACAATAGATAAAATTGTGTTCAGCCTGTATAACATTAACCGGCAAATTGCCGCCCTAAAGCATTCTTTTGACCCTAGACCTGATTGCACACCACCAACATTGCTTAGACTTGCCAGGCCTGGTATTCCCATGTTCCTGCTAAACATGTTCACCTTGTCAATTAAGGCTAGGTATACCTTATTTGGTGGAATCGGGCCACCGTCCTACTCCGACACAAAGGGGGATCACGTCACGAGCCGTCAAATTACTGCCCCATTAGCCATACTTCCATATTGACCTGTTTTATGGAAAGGATAATCAAAGAAAGAGTTTCCTAATTCACAAACTCTGATCGACAGATCGCAACATGGATTCCTCCATGGTTGTCACGGCAAACTTGCCAAACTGAATTTCTGGACTACGTAACCAAATCCGCTGACTTCGGGCAGTCGTTGGTTATTCTCTTCTTAGACATGGAAAAAGCATTCGACCAAGTGCCCCATGCAGAACTTTTAACAAAGTTAACCTCCTATGGGTTTGATAACCCATTATTAGCATGGCTGGCATCTTTATTGTCTACACCCACCCAATGTGTAGGAGTGGGAAACTGCGTATCTGCACCTTTACCAGTAACTAGCGGCGTCATACGAGGAAGCGTTTTGGGTCCACTGCTATTCCTACTATACACAAATGACATTTTCCGAGTCGTTTTGCATGGCGGACCGTTTTTGGCGGATGAAATCGAACTTGCGTTCGCTTTTGATAGCATAAATGAACCAAACAGTGCTCTAACAACACCCATGGAGCGCTTCAACTTTCAGCGGTGTTGCCAAGTATGGACAATGACATTTACGGTTGCATCACTATGTGCATGGTTAACAACATACGGAAAATCACGCGGAAATGTGATAAGAAATACTGGCTAACTAACCTATACCATTATACTGTATTGTAGTGCCTGTAAGTGGGTAACGGTAAATGAGAATGCACACAATAGGGTTTGTTGTTGGTGTCAGTGAAGGTGAATATTTACAAGTGTTTCCGTTGTTTAGGTATGCTTACGTGTTTGCGAAGCTCTATGCAAATAATAATAAGTTGGTATGTGCTAAGATGCCAAGGTACATATGTAAGCGGAATATTAGAAGGCGTACTTTTAATATATATATTTTATATATATATATATATTAAAAGAAAGGATATGCATTTATGGGTATATATATGGATGGAGCGGAAACTATATGTACATATGCAGATATATATACTTTTATATATATATGAATATATATATATATATAAGGCGGGAGAGCCTATGGTGCGCTGAGGCTGGTGGTGGCTAGATCCTGACAGATGGTCTACCCACTGCTGCTACTGTTGCGCCATAGTCTCATGTCCTGGGCGCCTCCTCGTGGCGACCGCTGGGTGGGAGTTGGGTTTCGCTCTTCTCCCTGCTAAGATCCAGGACACCAATCCGCATGAGTCAGCTAACTGACCATGTGCTAGACCCGCTGCCTTTCGGGTGTTCATTTAATCGAAGGCTTTGGCTGAGGACCCGAGTCGTTCTCCTGTCAGGATTGGGCGCCCTGGCAGTATCCTAGTCCATCCTCTCCGGAGGTTAGGAAATGGTCGATGGCCCTCTTCCCGTAAAACCTAGCCATGGGAGACAACAGGTTACGGGTTATATTCTCAAAGCTCGATTGGCGTAGAGCACGAGGGCCACGCATTGTCTCTGACGGTGGGAGGGCACCTCCGGGTGTTCAATGGTTTGCTACTGCCCGCCTCAAGCCAGGCAGCCCCTGGTCAAATTGGTGCAAACCCGCCAAAATCCCACCTGCGTCTGGCCGTGGTCGCAGGTGCGTATCCAATTACGGTCGCAAAACATATGATAATTGTTCCAGAACCTCAAAGGCTGCATGTGACGGCCGTCAAGCAGATCCCAATCTGTCTCTGCAATCACATTCCCTGAGCTGGATCTGCTCTCCACTGCCTTGTGGGTCAGGCTATTGAGCCAAAGGCTCCGGGCGGAGTCCCTCAAGCAAACCTCCAAACCACCCACTGCCTTGTGGGTCAGGCTATTGAGCCAAAGCTCCGGGTGGAGTCCCTCAAGCAAACCTCCGAAGCACAACGACCACCTCGCGTGCGATTGCCCACCAATGCAATCGTATGCCTGCGCGCAAAGCACTCAGCATCGGGTGCTGGAACGTGCGCACACTACTGGACCGGAACTCCAGCGAGCGCCCGGAGCGACGCACTGCACTGGTCGCAATGGAGCTGGCGCGCTACCACATCGATATTGCGGCGCTCAGTGAAACTCGGCTCGCTGAGCAAGGTAAGTTACATGAAGCAGGTGCTGGCTACACATTCTACTGGCTGGGCAACGCCACCTCAGCACCACGTGAACATGGGGTCGGATTTGCAATATCCGGTCGCCTGAATGGCCAGCTGGTGGGTGAACCAACGGGCATCAGCGCGCGACTGATGACTGTTCGCCTACGACTCGGAAGAGGTAAGTTTGCTACTTTTATAAGCACGTACGGTCCGACCACGTGTTATCCTGAGGACACGCGTGATCAGTTCTACACTGAGCTATCCTCCGTGATACGGTCTGTGCCGAGGAGCGACCGACTATTTCTGCTGGGTGATTTCAACGCGCGCGTTGGGCATGATGCATCAGTGTGGACAGATGTTATTGGTGCGCATGGCATTGGTTCAGCGAATGCGAACGGTGATTGGCTGCTCACACTGTGTGCCACTCACGGGCAGCCGATCACGAACACTCGGTTTGCACTGAGTGCGAGTGATATGGCAACTTGGACGCATCCATGGAGTGGCCACGCTCACCTGCTCGACTACGTCATCGTACGTCAGCGTGATATGCGTGAAGTACGCATGACACGTGTAATGCGTGGAGCTGAGTGGGACACTGATCACAAGTTGGTGCGGACCAAACTCTACATATATTTTCGTAAATCAATGTATTGCACTCCCGCCGTGAATCGGCGTAAATTTAACATTCTCACACTCGGTACTGTGGCGAAACGTACTGAGCTGGAGAAGGCGATGGCTGCACGCCTGCGTGATGTGGACTGCATAGCCACAGCGGCCGAACTGTGGCACCATCTTCGCGACCATGTGACAACTGCTGCCGAGGAGACCATCGGGCGCGCAAACTATAAAAGGCCTGATTGGTTTGATGACAACAATGCGACGATTGGCGCATTGGTGTCGGAGAAGAATGCAGCATTTGCTGCACATGCTGCAGACCCCAGTGACTTGGGAAAGAGTAGTCAGTTTCGGAAACTTCGGCGGCGATTGACCCGAGAGCTCCGTCGCATTAAAAATGCATGGTGGACGGAGAAGGCGAAGCAGATGGAATGCTACGCCGAACGCCGCCAACACAAGGAATTCTTTGACTCCATGAAGGCGGTGTATGGACCGAGATTGGAGCCGCTGAGGACACTGATCGATGGTAGTTCAGGCGCTACCTGCACCCAGACTGCAGACATAATGCAGGTCTGGCGGATACACTTTGCCTGTCTCTTGAACAACCGTTCAGAGATCGACTGGCCTATATTGAACTGCCTGAAGCAGCACGATCTGAAGACTAGTCTGTCGGACACGACGACACTGTCTGATACGCAGAGAGCACTTGCTAAGCTGCGAAACGGCAAGTGTGCCGGAGGTGACGGGATCCCGCCTGAAGTATTGAAACACGACGGACCCGCGTTTTTATATGCACTGTACCACTTGGTGCAATGTGTATGGCTTGAGGAGGAGGTGCCTCCTCAGCTGGAGGATGCCCTTGTGCTACCACTGTACAAGGGCAAAGGTAGCAAGCAATGTTGCACGAATTATCGTGGCATCAACTTGCTGAGTTGTGTCGGCAAGGTGATTGCCCGAATCCTGCTCAAACACCCCGTGAGTCAGGTTGTGGAACCTAACGTGGCGGAAGAGCAAGGTGGATTCCGTTCGGGTCTCAGCACTATAGATATCGTGTTTGCGGCTCGTTAGTTGCAAGAGAAGTGCAGCGAACGACACCAGCCATTGTACTCACTTTTTGTTGATTTCACCAAAACTTTTGATACGGTGAACCGCGAGGCATTGTGGCTGGTGTTGGGTAAGTTTGGTTGCCCACGTAAGTTTGTAAGTTTCATTGAATGCCTGCTCAGCGGTATGCGAGCGAGGGTGCTGCTGAGTGGAGAGACCTCTGATGACTTTACAGTTGTCTCTGGTGTGAAGCAAGGCTGTGTCCTAGCTCCTGCCCTGTTTAATATATATCTTCATGCAATGTTGTCTTGTGATTTTGATGCGGCTTGTGCTTACGTTGTTCGGATGGAGAACCGTATTGATGGTGGGTTGCTGAACTTCCGTCGTTTCGGTGCGAGAAACCTACTCTGTGGGACAACTATCCGCATGTTGCTGTTTGCTGACGACTGTGCGTTGTTTTCACACAGCGCGGATGAGTTGCAGCACATGACTAGTACTCTGGCTTCGACAGCGGTCAAATTCGGGCTCACCATCAACAAAAGCAAGACGGGCTGTCTCTTTCAGCCTTCATCGAAGGTACAATCTTCCATATTGCCGCAAATCAGCGTTGGTGCTGAAGTATTGGAAACCACCTCCCGCTTCTGCTACCTTGGGAGTGTGATGTCGACTGATCAGCAGCTACACGTTGAGTTGCGTATTCGCGTGTCGAAGGCGGCAGCGGCATTCAGGTAGCTTGAGTAGCGAGTGTGGAACAACCATCAGCTTAGCATTGGCACGAAGCTGATGGTGTACAAATCCATGGTACTCTCCGTTCTTCTATACGGCAGTGAAACGTGAACGATGTACCGTCGGGATGTGCGATATCTCGAGCGGTTCCATCAGCAGTGTCTGCGACGAATTTTGCGGATCGGCTGGGGCGCCAGAGTTGCAGACACGGAAGTGTTGCGCCGAAGTGGGATGTATGCAGTGGACTGCATCCTTTTACTGCGACACCTGAGATGGCTCGGTCATGTGAGCCGTATGGATTCGGCGCGGAACGAAACAACTTTTATACTGTCAGCTGAGTATTGGGAAGCGTCACGTGGGGAAACCAAAGTTATGTTACCAGGACATGATTAAAGTGAGCCTCACACGTTCTAATCTTGATTGCATATCATGGGAATCGAAGGCGGTTGATCGTGGTTCATGGCGCGATCTAATCACGAAGGCAGTTGCTGAAGTGCGGGAGAAAGCCCTCATGCATGCAGAGAAGAAGCTTCAGTTGCGGAAGCGGCAAGCACCGATGAATTGTACTCCATCGACTTCGAGCGCATGGTGCTGTAGAACATGCGGTTGCGAGTGCCTTAGTCAGGCAGGCCTAGTGAGCCATAAGAGAGGTCACTCGGGACCACTGCCGAAGCGACGACGGGTCCCGCAGTGAACGTAGGCAGCACCGGCGCAGCGTTTGCAGGCACGCTGTATTCGATTTACTAACCGCATGCTTACATGCTAAGTCTCTTTATTTCAGGTAGTGGGCTTTCGGTTCTGTCCTAATGCCTTTCTTTCTCACATAAATGTCTAGTGGGCCATGAGCTATGCCATTAGGGGCCACTACAGAAGCGACGACAGGTCCTACAGAGAAGTACGCCGAGCCGGCGCAGCGTTTGTAGGCACGCTGAATTCGATTTACTAACCGCGTGCTTGCATGCTAAGTCTCTTTATTTCAGGTGGTGGTTTTTACCTTATTGCTTTTCTTTCTCATATAAATATCTCCCTGTACTCTTTACTCTCATTAACTTGCACACATCGCCTAAGCCAATTATATTCGATTTCCATAACATTTTTGTGTTCGTGGCATTCCGTGAACTATACTTTCTGACCTCGTGCACTTAGCTAGGATTGGTTTGTAAACTACTAACTAAATATGCTATTTAATTAAGGTTTATATCACCGTTTCCTTATGCATTAATCGAGTATTTCTCTTTTTCTTTCTCTCTCTCAAGTGATTGGCTGTTGTTTGATATCCCCGGTGTGGCTGCGCTTGATGTGCATGTTGACAAGGTGCCTACCTGTCTATTACCCACTACCTCGTCCATACTGGCTCCAGGCGACAGTTGGTCGTTGCTGGAGGGGACGGGGTGTACAGTCCTTGTGGCCGTGCTAGGCTCGAAGAGTGGTTCCATGCACTCAGTGTGGAGCGGACTACGGTCCAGCCACCGCCTTGTGTGCGCTTGATTCCCCAAATACAGTGTGCTTGTGTTTGCCTGTGAAGGAGTGTGGGCCGGCTGCGTTGATGAAACGTGGTTCCCATCCGCATGCCTCCCGGTCTTATTTCTTCGGGTTTACACTGGATATGTGGTGTGTGGTTGGAGCTGTGGTTGATACAGCGCAAGCCATCCATGGTCCCTCTGCAGGCGCAGGTGTCCTGTGGCTTGCCACAGTGACAGGCAAATCCGAAACCGGATGCAGCCAACCATATGCGTATATATATGTACTGGTCCTGCAGAAAAGGTAAGCGCTTCCGGCGGGAAGTTTTGATCAAATATTGGTTTCTTGCACTTACTGTGGCGCCGACTAAGATGCAGCCACCGCCTTGTGTGCGCTTGATTCCCTAAAGGCAACGTGTTTGCCCTTGCTGTGAAGGAGGGTTGGCCGCCTCCGTCGATGAAACGTGGCTCACATGCACATGGCTCGTGGTCTTATTCCCTCCGGTTTACACTGAATATGGGGTGTGTGGATGGAGCTGTGTGTGTTGCAGCGCAAGCCATCCATGGTCCCACTGCAGGCCCAGGCGTCGGGGTACAAAGACGACGTATTTACACAGGACATTCGCCATCACCTAACCTATGGTGTCCCGGTACTGGAGTCAGGATGATATCTATCTACGCAAGGAAGGCGCTTTGTACACCGCATAACTGGCTGCAGATATGTTATCCTCTTATGTGAAGTACCATTGTGAAGGTGCTGGAATGTGGATGTAATTGAAGGACAGTTGTACAGCACTACTTTGTTATATGTCACATACGACTGGTAGGAAGGAATACCCTTACGGAAGGTTATGCAACAGCAATTGTGCACTGAGCCGTAAATGTAAGTAGACTGAAGTATGATCCGGAACACTAGGTTGGGGAAGGTATTGTGATATGGAATATAATGCCCCCTGCTGCTTTTACCAGATGCTATGCTCCGGGAATGGCATCGTAAAAGGAATATTGATATAAATAAGTAAAGCAAGTAAATAAATAAACTTTTATTCTCGACATTGCGAGGCACACCTGTACAGGCATGATCATGTTTAGCTAACATTGTGTGATCAAAATGTGCAAAGAGTACAGGTTTGGCATAACAGTGTATGTAAGTGTATAAATAAATAAATAACTAGTTTATTCTCAGTTTCATAGAGACACACCAACACAGGCATGATCAAGGTTTAAAAAAAGATGTGTATCACGATGATACATAGGGTTCAATCGTGTGTAGTTGAAACCGTGTCGGGAAAAGTTGATATATGAGCCTGGTCGACTTACCAGT
>CALYDF020005543.1:0-14188 GCA_944474145.2 Dicrocoelium dendriticum | reverse complement strand
CACATGGTCAACCACTTAATATCCACGCGACCTGCATTGGCAGTCCCGGCCGCACCGGTCACGTGAAATAAGAAAGAGTACTAAAGTAATAAGAGCGTCAAGAAAAAAACGTAATAGACTTAATAATAAAATAAGACGAATACCTTAGGACGTGAAGGGTAATGTTAAGAATTGTAGGCCAAAAGCGTCGAGTTGGTGTTCGAACTCTTTTACTGTTGGTACAATACCACGTTCTCGAGCAGTGCATTCCAGAAATCTACCACTCTGCGTGATAAACAAAAGTCCGCCCGGACTTCATCCGATCGAGGTTTGGGTAGCTTCATCGAGTGACCTCGGAGCGATGGAAGCCGAGCCCGTTGAAAAGGCCGAGATAAATCGGGTCAGATTTTACCGGTAAGTATGCGATAGATAAAGACTAGGCCGCCTCGATGGTGGCGATAATACATTGAGAACATTCCCAGCGCAAATAGTCTTTCTGGGTAAGAATGGTTCCGTAGTCCATGAACCAGTTTGGTTCCAACTCTCAACACTCTCCACTGACATTCTGTCCCTGATTAAGCAAGATGGTCAAGCGGGGATGCAGTATTCCAAGTGTGGCCTGACAAATGCTGAGAATAACTTAACAAACATAGCGCCTGTGATGGTCCCGAATGCCCTGCGGACCATCCACAACATTCTGAAACACTTGCACGTAGTTTTCTTCCAGTTCTCACTGGATTTAAGTTCTGAAGTCAAATTGACCTCTAGGTCTACCAATTGGGAAGCGTGGAGTAGTTCACTACTGCCAAGCAGATAAAGCGTTTGGGGGCCATTTGGCCCTATTCGTAAGATGGAACACTTTGCATAATTTATGGGCAACTGCCACAGAGCAGCCCAGTCCCAAAGTTTATCGAGGGCCCGTTGCAGAGTCTGGGGTCCATCGAAGTCAGACACTATGTGCCAAAACTTTAGGTCATCTGCAAACATGAGAGATGGTACCTCCAGCAGTTCGGGCAGCTCAATGACATACAAAGAAAATAACAACGGGCCAAGCACCGAACCCTGAAGGACCCCACTGAGGACTGACTGACGGAAAGACAGACTAGACCCCACGCGAACACACATCTCTCTCCCTTCCGAAAAAGCGGTGATCCATTTTAGTGCACGACCTGATACTTCATGGGACCGAAGTTTCAAGGAGAGGCGAGAATGTGATACAGTGTCAAACGCTTTGGAGAAGTCAATAAATACTACATCTACTGCATGACCCCCGATCCACAGCATCCGCCCAACATTCGCGTGCAACTAGCAAATTAGTCATGCAGGAATGACCCTTGTGAAAGCCGTGTTGAAGTGGACTGAGCAGACCAAACTCCCGCAGGTGGTTTTCAAGCATATCCCTGACCAACTTCACAATACCTTGACCAGTACACTTGTCAAACTTACCGGTCTATAATTGGCAGGGAGATGCTTGTCGCCCTTCTTAAAAATCGGGCAGATGATAGCACCCTCCCAGTCCTTGGAAAAAGAGCAGCTGCGAAGCGACAACTAAAACAAACGCGTCACTGGGCCACATAGCTCGCTTGCGAGTTCGTACAAAAGCTTAGGGTGAATATCATCCATCCCAGCGGATTTAGCCCCTGAAGAAGATGGAGAACTTTTGCCCCCAAAATTGTGACGTGTGTTAAACATGAGTCCTGTGGGACTCTCATTGCTAGGTCAACATGCGGCAATTGCTCATCCCGAACAAAAGTCCCGGCATGCTGCGCACTGAGTAGACACGCTTTTTCGTGATCAGTGGTGGCAGTGGCGCCGTCGCTGCCTAATAACACTTGTACAGATGAGCCAAGGTTACTACGCCTTTTGACGCAGGCGAAGACTGAGATTTGCGGAGGCTGTTAGCATGCTCCATCTCTTACCTAAGTCTAGTAGCTCGTAAATGAGTCTTGCAAGTATTCCGAGCTTCACGATAACGCCGAAAAGTACATTCCGAGAGAACTGTCCGGTAGATCCGCCAGCATCTTGCCTGTCTATTCATTAGCTGGTGTGCGACTGAGTCCAACCCTGGTGGCTTCGCTTTGGTACTCTTTTTTACCGAAAAGGGGATGTGGGGTGGGATATATTAAAGAGGAAGGACTTAAAGTTTTCCCGAGCCGTCTGTATATCATCATACGGCAAGATGATGCATGGGAAACTTACTGCCTTGGCTCTAATAGACGGAAAGCCGGCGTGCCAAATGTTCGGAGTCCGGACCCTGCGTGAATCCTAGCCTCTAATGAGAGCACAAGTGAATGACAAACACGCATGGTCAGTGGCTCCCAAAGGAGGACCGTATTCAAGGCCACTCACAAAGTCAACCGACTTTGCGAAAACTACGTCGATCGACAAATTGATGTAAGAGTACTTCCAGTGTCAAGTCAACAAGCTCGACAGCCAATGCTGTTGTCACTGCCTCGTAAGATAGGTCATGCCAATTTACTTAGGGACGTTGAAGCCCCCCATTATCAAGCACCTGTTCGCAGAGTGAGTGCGGATGAAGTTAGTGAAACTCCTAGAAGCGCTATCAGGGCTCCTATACAGCAGCACAATTTTAAATTGCGTTGATTCGGTACAGACTTCAACTGCAAGAGCTTCAACAGTTTTATCAGCCGAGTTAAAGGTTTTCGATGTTTACACCACATCTGATATACAAGGCGGCTCCACCTCCGCGGCGATCAGATGGGCGGTCAGATCTCAGTATTGCGTAGCCCGGAACGTATAATTCATTGTCCATGACGTCAGAAAACAACCAGGTTTCAGTGAACGCGAGTACATCAGGATGGGAGTAGTCTATTAGGGCCCCTACTTCACACACCTTGCTTCGCAGGCTACGCACATTACTGAGAACTATATGAAAATGTTTGGTATGCAGAGCCCCGGATCGTGTGCTAGCAGAATGAGCTCTGGTAGGGCGGAAGTGGACCGTCGGCTCACCACCCGAAAACCCACCAAACATAAAGCTTTCTCGCCAGCTTCGCGACGCGCTTTAAGGTTTTTGATGGCTTTCTTAAGTTTTATCCTATCTGCTAAAGGTATATCCGGCTGTATACTCACTCCGTAACCCTTCAGTTTGAAGACGAAGCGCAAAAGAGCTTGGCGCTCCTCCGGTGTGGACAGGACTACGCGTAATAAAGGGGGTCTGCATTTAGTACTATCACCCGATATGTTTCCAAGCCTAGTAAGTTTTCTAACAGTAACCCTGATGAATTAGGTGTGTCATCCCTAATGTTTGCGGATGACTTGAAACTCTGATTCACGATAAACGATCCGATTGGTCCACTGACCCTACAGGGGGCTCTGGATAGAGTTTGAGACGAGTCAATTTTGTGGCAGTTGCCCGTTAATTTAGCGAAATGTTCCGTTTTACGCGTTGGTCGGAATGACCCGCCGACGTGTGATTTGCTTGGCAGCCATGAGATACCGCGAGTTCAACTTCAATCTGACCTCGGTGTTTTGTTGTCACCCGACTTTAAGTCCAGTGAACACTGGACGACAGCTGCTCGCAAAGGTTTCAATATGTTGTGGATGATCCGCAGGTCATTCGGGATCATGACCACAGAAATGTTCGTTAGACTATTTTCGGCTTTTGTAAGGCCGCACTTGGAATACTGCGTTCAGGCTTGTCCTCCATGCCTGGTTCGTGATAAGATGGCAGTTGAACGAGTCCTGCGGTCCGGGACGAAATTGGTGCACGGACTAAAGTAGCTGACATACCCGGAGAGGCTACATGAGTTGGATGTTTTCCATGTATTACAGGCAGCTTCGCGGTGACTTGGTCCTCACATATCGTATATTGATGGATCAGATTGGTCCTGATTTGACTGGACTGTTTCGCCCAACTCGAGTACCAACCCTTCGTGGTCACCCTTTAAAGTTACACAAACCCCGGTGTGGCCGGGTTTTGACAACTTTTCGGTTATCGCGTAGGGTCATAGCTTGTTGGAACGCATCGCCTGCAGACGTCGTGATGGCACGGACGGTGAAATAGTTCGAGCATCGATTTGACGCATTCGGGCTGCAGATTAAAGATTCCCCCTTCATGTCTTAAACTTTTCTTCGTATAATACGGCCTAGGCATCTTTAATTCAGCTTAACTTCCATCTTAATATTGCTTACGATATTCGATAAGCTTGTCTTCTCGGTTTCCATTGTTTACTGACACTACTGTTTTCTTTTATTCTTCACGTGGCCCGCACAGCGGGGACTGCTAGTGCAGGGCACGTGGGCACTGTTTGGTTGACCATATGAATCCTTTGTGTTGATTTGGCTCTACTTTGGCACATCAAGACACGGGTTTCCCTGTTGGATCAATGACGTTTTCCGAGGTGGAACAATCGCGGGATTTTCCTACAGTTCCGGTCGCACTTGAACTTGAACGCCAGGAAACCGGGAGGAAGTAATTTAGAAACGCTAAGTTTGAACCAATGTAGGTCGCCAAGCATGCGATCTTTCGGAAGAGCCGCAGAGGACTCCGAGATATTCCTAAAGATAACGCTGCTGGCCGTGAATGCATCAGTACGACGAGGGGTGTTTACGGCACGCGTCACCGTAGCAGTGGCCGGCGCAGCGCTTGAGTTAATACCCTTCTTAGTAGGAACAGCAGGTGTACAGGAGAAGGACTCCGGCAATGAGGTGGAAGTTTTCTGCCTCCGTTTCCGGGGACGGAATATCGACAGAGCCCACTGTTACATCTTTTAGCTTGGGTTTGTTCATTCATTGTTCTTTTTTTCATTGAGTGGTAGAGAGCAGAAAGGGAGTCCCGTGTCAGCTCCTTCGCTTCCAGATCTTCTAAGGATTGCAGGCGAGTTGGCTGTCATGGCTCAGGATGTAATATCAGCTCTGCAGGATCCTGGAGTACTCAGTAGGAAGATGTCTAGCAAACGTTTGAAATTCGCTTCTGATTGCGCATTGACAATCGGGTCCGGCAGTCGGTTCCACTCATTAAGCACTCGAGTAGAGAGAGCAACATCTGAGCGGACTTTGAGCCTCCTCGGTTTAAAAAGCTTCCAGCTGTGACCTCGACTCGAGCTGCCAAGTCTTAGCTGAAAGAACTGCCTTAGCTCGTTTCCCAGTTCTCCTCGTAGGATGCGCCTGGTATAGATGAGGTCTCCGCGACGTCGGCGATAGTCTAAGGGAAAAAGGTTCATCCTCTGTAGGCGGGTGGGGTACGGGAGGTTGCGTAGCCCAAGGACAAATTTCCAGGCTCGTCGCTGAATTTTTTCTATCTTGTCACTTTCGTGTTTAGATAAAGGGGCTATGGCCGGATGTCCGAATTCAAGAATGCGACGGATATGGGAGGTGAAGAGAAGTCTAAATATCTGCGGCGTCATTTTAGAGAATGATCTCCTTATGGCGCCCCACATTCTGTTCGCCGCAACAGTTTTCTTTAACGTGTCAAGCGTCGTTTTGAGATCAGAGGAGATTATTGTCCCCAGGTCCTTTTCCTGTGTGGCAATCTTGAGTAGGTGCCCGCCAATGTGATAGATGTCCAGTGGTTCAGCAGCACCTATAGAAAGGACTGAGCATTTATCTTTGTTGACCGGCAAACCCCACTTGATAGACCAAGAGTGTAGTAGATCAAGCGTTTCCTGTAATTGGTCGGCGTCTGCGAGGCTGGACACTTCCGACCATAGCTTGAGATTATAGCGCGTAGATCGTGCGCTATAAACTCGGTACGCGACTAGACGGCCGACCAAAAGCAATGGGTAGAAGACACAAAAGTAAGCTTTGGGAGAAGTTTATTGAACGGGAGGAGCGTTAGCTAATGCTAAAAATAGGGCACCCAGAGAGAGCTAGCTAGGAAGAATGTCGTTGGCGTCGAGTGCGTTGACAGAGCGTCGTTCGCAGTCGAGTCGCGCGCCAAAGGCGGAGGTCGTTTTCGTGTTTCCAACAAACGGGAACAACGTTCCAACAGGCAAACCCAATGGTTCCCTAATACATAAGAAAGCTATAATTTGAATATTTTAGACTAGTTTACACAGTCATACGGGGGAATCTCCAGGTCGCTACAAGATCGTCTGCATAGCTCAGACAGTCCGTTTGTAGCATACTTGGTAGATCATTGATATATATCTTGAACAATTCCGGTCCGAGAACGGAGCCTTGTGGTACGCCACTATACAAAGGCACGGGGAATGAGAGGGTATCGTTTACTTTGACTTGCATGTTCCAGCCTTGCAAGAAGTCACTGATCCATAGTAGGAGGTTCCCTGTCACGCCAATTCCGCCGAGCTTAGAGAGTAGTTCCTGATGTGGGACTCTGTCAAAAGCTTTGCTGAAGTCGATGAAGACCACATCTAAACGTTTTCCAGCGTCCACTGATTTATCCCACTTCTCTCTAGCGACCAACAGGTTAGTGATGCAGGAGTGCCCCTTCCGGAAGCCATGCTGAGTGACTGAGGTGAAGTTCAGATCTTCGCAGTGTCGGTGGAGAGCAGATTTAATGAGCTTTTCCATGATCTTGCAGGCGACCGACGTCAAGCAAATTGGCCGATAGTTCGCAGGGTTCTGGCGGTTTCCATCTTTGTATTTCGGCATAACTACACCCGCCTTCTAATCGACAGGTAGTCGACCAGCTTTGGTTGTACTGATGGATTTGTTTATCTTGCGTCGCTTTGCCTTCGCAGATACACTGGTCTCTACAACTTCTCCACTCACAACTGTGTTCAATATAACGTCAGGATGTTTACCATCTTCAGGCGCCACCTCAAGAGTTGGGAAACCTTTCGAAGCCGTACTATTTATGCAATCGTTTGAACGCACGCTTGTTCTGAGAGGGCCTGCACGTTCAAGGCTTACGACGATTTGATCAACCTTCCCCTCTAAAGAACTAAACAAAGATAGAAGGGTACCCATGCTATTCACCACTTAAAAGACAAACAAGCGAGAGCACCCTGCTAGAACACTAGAGGAAAATTCGTAAAGCGTTTATGGAAATGGCTTAACGGCCAATTAGAGTGGAGGTATCAATGTTCACATAGATGGATTACGATCTTTACATTTTCAAGCTTTCTAGTTCGCCAGTGAAACCCAAGGTGCGGAGCGACCTACTAAAGATAAGCGACTGAAGTGTTCAAATTCAAGTTAAAGTTCAAGCGGGACTGCAACGATAGGATTATCCCGTGAGTGTTCCTTTTTCGGAGGGTCGTTGAACCAGGAGTTGGCGAACTTTGAAATACTGATGGACCTAAAACAAGGACCGCATCATACCCTGTCCAACCAATTAATGCCCACGTATCCTGCCCTAGCAGTCCCAGCTGGGCCGGTTACGTGAAGTAAGGAAGAGAAAAAAGTAAACTCAGAAGGCAAAAGAGAAAGTGGAAAGAGCTAAGCAAGTGAAATACTAAGATATTTGTGTCATTAAAAAAGAAATGAAAAGTGAAGGTGAGTCAGCTAGGAAAAAGGAAAAGTTTGTTGCTGCCACCCAAGAGCATCGAGCAGGCGCGCAAAACACTTAACCGCAGGTTCCCTAACCACGTGATCTGGAAGCGAATTCCAGCGATCTATAACTAGGCGCGATAGATGAGTTTCCGTCGTAATCCTATCAGACCGTGATTTATGCAGTTTCAGTGGGTGACCACGGAGATTAGGTAACATAGCGAGACTAAATAGCCCTGACATGTCCGGGCCAATCTTACCCGTCAAAATACGATAAGTGAGAATCAGGTCCCCTCTTATCCTTCTGTAGTGCTTTGGGTACATCCCCAAACTGAGCAAGCGTTCGGGATACGTCTGTCCCCGTAGACTATGCACTAACCGAGTGCCAACTCGTAACACCCTCTCCAAGTCCATTTTGTCTCGGTTAAGACATGGTGCACAAGCCCGAATACAATATTCCATCTTGGGTCGGACGAATGCCGAAAATACCTTCACAAACAAATTGGCCGTTAAGATTCCGAAAGAGCGGCGGATAAACCACACCTGATCATGCCTCAATTGGCGTGCCTCGCATAGTCAAGAATAAATATTTATTTATTTATTTGTTTATCATACGAAACCCTCGACAAGCAGCCTTCTTCCAGTTGTCTCCAGAATGAAATGCTGATGCGTGTACGACTCCTAAATCAACCTGCTGAGTGACAACATTGAGTTCACCACAGCCGACAACATTTCAGATGGGAGGATTTGCAGCTCCGATTCGGAGAACAGAGCACTTGGCCCTATTTTTGGGCATCAATCATAAGGTAGACCATTCCCAGAGCCTATCCAAGGCATGCAGAATTGCCTCAGGACCCCCGAGATATCCACAATATTCCAGAGCTTAAGGTCGTCAGGAAACATTAGTGCTGACACCCCTAGCTCTCCCGGCAAGTCATTTACATAAATCGCGAACAACAATGTCCCCAATACCGAGCCCTGCGGAACGCCACTAAGGACAGCCTGCCTGAGCAAAAGGCTACGTCCCACCCGTACGCACTGTTTCTCCCCTCAAGGAAGGCAGACACCCATTGAAGGGCGCGACCAGATATCCCGTAAGATCTCAACTTTAGTGAGAGCCGAAGATGTGGAACAGTGTCAAAAGCTTTCGAAAAATCTACGAATAGCACTTCTACAGCGTGGCCACAGGCTACCGCTTCGACCCAGCTTTCACGAGTTACAAATAGATTATACCCATGGAATTAATAAAACACAGGGTAGCGAAGAGTACTCTTTTCGATAAATCTCATCAGGCGTTTACAATTATAAAATAGAAGTTGGAGCGGGATAGGCTGGTGAAGCGCGACAAAGGTTAGCGATTCAAAGCGAGGCAGAAGGTCAGCTGTCCTAATCGATAAATTGGTCGATCCACTGAAGCTGCGGCTACCACAGTACACGTAAGCAGACATAGATACCCACATAGAGACACACACGTATGCTCACGAGGCATATGACGTGCTTCTCAACTGATTGGGTGACGCACTCATCACCCGGTGGTTGTCAAAGCGTGTGAAGTGGAAGCTGTTTGGAAGTGTGTTAGCCCGTCACTTCACACGCTTTGACAACCACCGGGTGATGAGTGCGTCACCCAATCAGTTGAGAAGCACGTCATATGCCTCGTGAGCATACGTGTGTGTCTCTATGTGGGTATCTATGTCTGCTTACGTGTACTGTGGTAGCCGCAGCTTCAGTGGATCGACCAATTTATCGATTAGGACAGCTGACCTTCGGCCTCGCTTTGAATCGCTAACCTTTGTCGCGCTTCACCAGCCTATCCCGCTCCAACTTCTATTTTATAATTGTAAACGCCTGATGAGATTTATCGAAAAGAGTACTCTTCGCTACCCTGTGTTTTACAAATAGATTAATCGGACATTGTGGTAACCATGTGAGCAAGATCGATTGGCTCAAGCTCATTGGTTGGCTTGCTGACTCATTACTATTGGATGTGTGCGTCTGTCGCTTGACTCTCCGTTTAACAAGGGATTGACTCAGATGTACATCGTTAATTTTGCGAGATACATTTTACCTTTCCTACGGCTTTCTTGATACAACATTGTGGCGTCGCGGAGGCAAAAATGAATCTTTCCATCCAGCCCCCAACTCCATTTTGGACTGATTGCGGCAGCAGACCGACATCGGATGCCTGGTTCCGTTGGAAAATACCCTTCCTAAACTACTTGGATTTAATCAGCGATCTCCCTACTGCTCTTACTGAGGATCAAATATTGAAGCTGCTTCGTCATTTACTCGGAGATGAGGTACAGCGACAATTCGATGATTTGGGTCTCCAAGGATGCAAATCGGTTATGGACGCCTTCAATGCTCTCGATCGTGCACTGAGTTACCAAATGAACGTGTTTACCGCGCGATATATTTCTTCCGAATACACCAAGAAGCAGGCGAACCCTTGAATGATTTCAGTGCTCGGCTGAGTCGTGCAGTACGACCGTGTGCCTACTCGTCTATTCCACAGAAAAAGATAGAAGGCTGTATGCTCACTCAGCAACTGATCACTGGAATCGCTGACAATCGCATACGTGAGGGGCTATTGCAGGAAGACGCTTGCACACTAACGTGGGATCGAGCTGGCGAATTAGCTCGAGTAAAGACAGAAATTTCATTGCAATCGAAGCAGTTTTGTTCCACCAGCTTAGCTGAAGTGGCGGGAGTACAATCTTTCCGGCAACGTCCGACAGACAAACTTTCATGCTATCGTTGTGGGAGCACGTCTAACAAAGCTAATTTTGCCGGTTGTCCCGCACGCAGCCTCAAATGTAAAAACTGTGGTAAAATTGGTCACTATGCCCGCTGTTGTCCATCGCAGGCTATCGCACTCATTAAAGATGATGATACACCGGAATGCCATGTTACCGATCCAACTCAAGACAATATCTATTCAAGCACCGCTGACTCCATACCTTCAGGTTGTGTAACCATATCCGTTGTTGAACCGAAGTTTCCAGCTGCTGACATTCGTACTGTATTGTTCCTTACTGTTAAAGGTGCTGTTCCATTGGAAATAGAACTTGATTCTGCTTCTCCAGTTACTATCGTGCCTTTCCAATTTTATGAACGCTACCTATCACAGCATACTTTACATCCCACCTCACATTCATTCTGGAGTTATAGTGGGAACACACTAACCATATTGGGATTTATTATCTTGCCTTTGCAGTTGCATTCTGTGATTGCCGATGTCGCAGTGTATATTTCTTCGGACAACAGACGACCCTTGCTTGGGAGGAATTCTATGGTGGCTTTGCATATTGTACCATCATTCGACCGCATGCTTATCTCTTCCGTCAACGTAGCACACTGGCAGGAACATTATCCGCAGCTCTTCCAGAAGTCCATCGGCCGTATTCCACGTGGTGTGCATCGAATTCAGCTGAAACCGAATGCGAAACCGATCGCCAGTGGTCAACCTCGACCCATTCCGCTAGCGAAACGTGAAGCGGTCTCTGAACCCATCGATTGCTCTGAGTGGGTGCATCCAATGGTTTGTGTCATGAAAAAAGACGGTGCCGTCCGTATATGCAACGATTTGCAGGCGCTGAACAAACAGATCGTCGTAGAACGCTTTGTCTTGCCATCTAATGCTGAACTCACTGTACGTTTAGCTGGTGCAACTGTATTTTCCAAGCTAGATTTGAAAAGTGCGTTTTTCCATATGCCATTGGCCGATGATTCCAAACACCTAACTGCCTTCCTCGCTCCTGATGGCCTATTTTAGTACAAAGTCTTACCCATGGGTTTGAGTTCCGCGCCCGCCGCCTGGCAAAAGTTCATGACTCACGCCCTGGCAGGTATCGATGGGCAGGTTGCCTACATGGGTGATATTTGTGTTTTCGGCCGCTCACAGGAAGAACATGATGAAAGGCTACACAAAGTCCTCCAGCGCCTCAGTGATCTCAATTTGCGTCTGAACGCAGAAAAATGTCTCTTCAATGCACCAGAAATTCAGTTTTTGGGACACGTCATTTCACGCAGTGGCATTCGACCAAGTGATGAAAATATCAGGGCCATCTCTGAAGCGCCAACACCCAAAAATTTGACAGAACTAAAGTCCTTTTTAGGAATGTGCTCTTACAACCTGCGTTATCTGCCGGATTTTGCGACTGTGGCAGATCCATTACGACAGTTAACAAAGAAAGGATCGTCGTTCGTTTGGAGCAGCAATCATCAAAATGCCTTTGATGAACTGAAAAGGAGAGTTGCGTCTGCTCCCTTAGTTGCCATTTTTGATGAATCTTGCCGCACCTTTGTGTCCACTGACGCGTCTGATGTCGGTCTCGGAGCTGTCCTCTCACAAATACAAAACGGAGAGGAGAAAGTTATTGCCTACGCATCACGAAAGCTATCAGATTCCGAACGTCATTATTCAGTTGGGGAAAAAGAAGCTCTTGCATGTGTGTGGGCCTGTGAAAGGTGGCATTTATTTCTGTTCGGTCGTCGTTTTATTCTGCGTACTGATCATTCAGCCCTAACAGCTCTTCTCAGCAATGGATCTAAAGGATCTCGCCCAATGCGAATCGATCGCTGGTATGCCAGGCTCCTTAACTACGATTTTGAAATTGTGTACCGGCCAGGTTTGCAAAATCAGATTGCTGACGGCCTATCTCGCTACCCGTGGGGTTGGAGGATGAAAAAGAGAGACTCAGAGAGGCGGTACTAGTTTCCAGTCTCGGTGCTAACCTGTCTGCCTTTGACGATCGAGGAACTACGAAGGGAAAATTCTAACGATTCTTTACTGCATGAGATTATTGAATATGTGCAGCAGGGCTGGCCCAAGCATAACAAAATCCCTGGTGCGTTCATTCCGTATTATGCAATTAGCGAATAGCAAGAAACAATTCACCAATGTAGCGCCACACAGACGCGGTTGCCTCTCTCTGCAAGCGACGGTTCGGTCCGAGATTCTTTCAAACTGCCTGCCAGTCCCAGTATTATAGCAACAAATGCCGAGAGACATCTATCTAACCTTGACGCGCCCCCATACTTCCACACATAGTGGGCCGCTACACAATAGATCTATATCAAAACACTCCGACCTTCTTTCGCTCGCTCGACGAGAACACCCTAAAACTCAACTAACGCTGACTCTACATATCTTATCCTGCGCGATGAAGCCCACGAACTGCATCTAGGGGCCTAGTATTGCGACAAAGACATTTGTGTCCACCTTGCAATGCTTGCCGATTAGCGAGACAAAAGTTGCTTCGCAGTTTAAGCCCCGACACAGCCACACGTTCCATTACCCCGAAACTAGACGAAACCACCCACCTCGCGGTACCACAAATCGCACTACTGCGATCACACCCTACAGAGGTTCACACTGCCCCTTTCGCGACTACTCCCCTATCCGAATTACAAAGCGTAACTATTCAGTCACATAAACCCATATTTGCTAACGAGACCAGAACCTTTGTTTTTACAGCGTCTAGGAATCCAACACTTGGCGCCTGAGAAGTCTATACACAAGACTCTTGCCAATGCGCAGAGAACCAAGTTACCAACTTCGGTGGGGCTTCCGTAGTATGGCGAGCTCTATCAATACACGCCACAACCATTGTTCAAGACAGCCGCGCTCTCTCTTTTCAGCATTTATTATCCAAGAAGCAATGAAATAAGCTCTTCAACACGAGAATACACTCAGCGGAGGAGCCCCACCAAAACAAATCATTTTATGTAGCCGCATGAACATTACGCGTAGAGCAAGCCCATGTTTCTACATTGCCATATTACTTACATAAGACACTCCCCACGTACACCACTGATACGGCCCCAACAACGTTCTTCCTAGCAGTCCCTACGCGACACATAACGAATCGCCAAACACGCTTTAAACCGCTGATAACATCCTTGAACACACAAACACAGCGACACACGGTGCCATCACACATAATTATAGTGCTATCTCGTGCCGGAACTCTGACAGCGGCGAACAGCATCAATTTAACTCGTTCAAACACCTCGTCTGGTCTTCCCTTCCCTATACACTAGACACACATGAGTCTGACCACTAGCAGCCGCACCGAGAAGTCACGTACAGCCAACTCACGCGAAGCGCATGATGCATAGCCATAACGAGGGAATAAAGGCCGTGACCCTTTACACCGAGCCGCCACCACAGACACACTCCTCTTAAACGCTCAGCTATGAGCAACCGCCTCCACATAAAAACGCAAAATCCATTCATGCCAGCAATCCGAGAGAGGCCGTAGTTCCTCAACACTTACTCACAAGAGCGTAAGAGACGCGACAGATTAGCATCCTACCCAAAATTCCCTAGAAATTAGCAACAAATTCACCATGCAACATACCACACCCATTGACAAGCACGATAACGAGCGAAAAACATCTACCGACACGAGCTTCTCCTCGCGACGCCACGTCAAACCCTACTAGCATGCATCACCACAAAAAAAGGCACAACCGTCCAAGCTTCTAGGAAGAATTCCGCTCAAAGTTACACAGCCTTACCCCGCTGATCCAGAGCTTTACTCGCACCGATGTAATGACGTCGTGCCCGACGTACTCGACCGACTATCGCCATCTGCGGGAGCGAACAGACACAGACGATTCTGTCCTACGCCGACAGTCCGCGCCGTGCGACGGCTACCAACACCCCACACAGCTTCAGACACACACCGACCCCAGACTAGCATATCAGCCCCCGACCCCGACTCACAGTACCCCCGCGCCCGCGCACAGCGTCTGAGACCACAGAAGCTGAGAAGTTACCACTACC
>CALYDF020005542.1:0-14254 GCA_944474145.2 Dicrocoelium dendriticum | reverse complement strand
AAAATCGGTAATCGCGTAGTTACCGCGCGCTGGCACTCGCTTCCAGGAAGTGTAGTCAGTTACCATAACTTTAAGTGTTTCGGGCATTAGTTAGACGCTCTTGCGTAGAAACACAAAACTTTCCATTCGCGTGACCGGATCCAATTTGCAAATTTTAGTTCACATTCTGCCATTTTCCTCAGTCGTTGATGTTCTCCTTCATTTAAGTGACCTATCATGCTCTTTATCTTTCATTTTCTATCTACATCTTTCTTACTTCACTTGAGCTACCCGGCGGGGACCACTAGTGAGTAGAACATGAACAATAGCTGGTTGACAAGGCTGTGGGAGGGGTCTTTTGTTTGTGATCCATCAAGACCTCGTAGAATCGCCTCATTTCTTTGCTCATCCATCCACTAAAGGAGGAACACTTAAGGAAATTTCTCATGGTACCACTTTTATCTTGATGTGAATTTGAATCTACTTACATTGAAACAAATGGTAACCTTGGGTTAGTGCACGTAACATATTACAGCTATGTGCTTACAGTTGTTTTTCACAAATGGGCAGTTATGTACACATTCGATTGCATTTTGCTGATTTTAATTAAACTATCACTATACATGCAATATTTTTGTGCATTTTTGAGTAAATTGATGTAACTTGAAGGGAATAAAATCTGGGTGGTTCTAATCCGCACTCAAAGAGAAAGTGATTACGTCTATCAACGTTGAACTTTGTTAATAAAGAAATAAATGTATCGACAAGACAGTGACCTAAAGAATCAAAATGCGTTCATCCTAAAGTGCACCTAATTAGCGCCTGAAATACAGGTAAAAAATGGACGAATCTAAAACCAAGATATGTTAATCTGTGGTAATTTTATTCCTAAGACCCAGGTATTTCGCCCCAGGTGTTTTCTATGTATCCAGCAAATAGGAAGTTGCAACTGATTGTGACTTACCCATTGTCAGCACCATACAAAGTAATAGCACTAAAACACTGAAACCCTGCATGAAACACATTTTGGGTTCTTGTAGCTCCTTTCGCTCTACTTCATTTTAAATTACTTGGTTATCTCTGTGAAGCCCATATGATTGGATAGCATCGTAAGCGTGTTTCTACTACATCATGGAGTCATGTAAACAGACGTTTACTGAGCCGTATGTTGTCCATTCCTGACGAAACAAAATTAGACGAAATGTCTATCTGGTGATTTTCCTGTGTTGAGTTACTCCACCTGAACCGGAAGCCGTTGTGATAAAGGTTCAATGCATTAACAGGTCTGTCGAATTTACATCATTAACATCAACTGCATCATCCTGTCAGCTAACGTGTAATTTTTCGCAAATTCACACTGCAATCAACATAGTTATACCCCAATGTACTTCGTAAATGTATTGTATATTAGCCATTTTCAGTGGATCTTGCTAGTTGGTTACTAGGGTAGTTGTTACATTGTCAAACAAAAGTATTGCAAGAAAAGCATTATTTGGAAGAAGTCGACTTTGTTGTATTTATCTGCCGCCTACAGAGGCTGAGCCGCACCTTGCATATAAAGACGAAATATTTCAGGACTGCATGCGGTTACCTTGTGGCATTTATGTTGTCACATTAAGCCAAGCATAAATAATAAAACGAATTTATCATTTAACTGTAAAAGCCTAGCAATATTAGGCCTTGAAACTTGATCAAAACCCCAGCAGACGATTGGAGTGGTTTGTGTCAGCCATCCTGACAGTCGACCGGTATGATGTACCGCCGACTTTCGGCGGATGGTGTTCAGTCAAAGCCAACAGACAGTGGCAAAAGTGCGATAAACTCAGTTCGAAAAAGGGGCAGGATTACTTCAAATGGCAATACTATAGCCCTCGGCGAAATCGGAATAAGGTACAGTAGCCGAAGAAACTGATAAACCGAAACACAGGAATAGATAAAAGGGGACTGTGAACGAAATTAACGGTTATTTTGTCGTATATTATATGGACCTTAATAGAACCTTATAAGTAGCAATCAGCATTAAAATTTCAGTGTTATCTACCGCGTTAATTACTAGTTATTGATTCTGTTTAAATGTTTGGACGAGTGATCCCACGTTGGAAACCTGCACACTTAGAGAAGGAAGAATGTAAGCACATCATACGGCGTTGGTCAACAGGCATTAGACGACTGGTGGTTACGAAATCTACCACCGCTTGCCATGAAACATGCATGGTCTATCTGGTTCGAGTGAGTTCGAAAGTGAAGAAAGTCAAAACTGCGGCTCAATCAAAATTTGTAACACTTAGACTAGTATACCAGGATACAGTCCGGTCTCCCAGTGCTAATAATATTTCGACATATTAAGCCAGATTGTCGCTAAACATCTTAATCAATTGTTGCGGACATAATATATACCAAGCACGCCAAAGTAATGTCTCAGTATGGTACTTTTGATAAAAGCGTCTATTTCGAATGCAACCATTGCATATCCTTATCTAGGGTTACACGACTGGTTTACACTTTGTCCCAGATAGCAACAAATAAAAGGAATAAGCTTGCTTGTGAGATTGATAACTGTAAGTGTGCAGCTAGCCAGACATTTAAGGTCTTTGTCTATAACTAGAGGAATTACACACATGTTTGGACCTGAGAATCGTATAACTTTGGTTAGCTACCTTACCTTTTAATATTTATTCTTCCAGTGAACGCAGCATTTGGTAAACAGATGAGCCTACGTTTACTTTTTATTTACAATTGATTCAAACTGATTTCATGGAAAAGCCTCATGCTTGGAAAAGGGATAGGGACAAACGAAAAAAATTAGAGGAAATATGAAATATTTCTTCAGCTCAAGGCATATATTTGGGTGAGTTTTCATATGACAATGAATTCGGGAAACGAATATATATCGATACGTAAGATAACTGATCAAGTTGTATTAATCGATCGCTGGTAGTAACTCAGATTGATTATACTCAAGGGGTCAACAACATGCCCTTTTCCTTTTTCAAAAATATATCGTATCCGTGATAAAAAATACAGCAAGCTCATTTGGTTACATTGACTGTCATTCTAAAAAGGAGAGGATAATTTTAATAGCAATCAAAGTCAATTAAATTTTCCTGCTATAACAATCTGGTATCTATGGTGGATAAAACGGTACTCTCTACTCAGTATTATATGCAAAGTACCATTCAAGTGCAATACAGGCCATCATTCTTCAAACGACCGTGTGTGACACAATGTCACGAAAGTCTGCGTGACGGGTTACATAAGCACAACGGACAGGTTTTTGAATTTGTGATAAAAGGAACTCCTGTCAAACTGGGCTCAAAGTGTGGTCAACCACGCCAAATCGATTGCCATATGTTCACGCAGTCCACCGGCTTCATCCCTAGACCGGCCATTTTTGGCGTCCCGTCATCGGATTGCCCCAGTCTTGTTGTTCTAATTGCTATTACGTCACCCTAATTCGCCGCCCGTACGATGCGCTATGGCCGTGCCAAAAGTCTCATAAGAATTGTCCTATGCGTGCAAAAACAATGGGTTATCAAACTTTGACTGCTGTCTTCATGAAGCCATGGAGCCGTCCACTTTGGTATATGTGGTTTGTCAGGTGACACCCTCTGCTTGTCATATTGAATTTTTCGTAATAACAAATGCGCGCATCTACCAGTATTTTCTTGTCATTTTTTATTCAAAGATTATGAATGTTTACTGAGAATTATAATTCAAAACATTTGTACACTGTCATAGTTTGGTCTTCTTAAAATCAGGTGTGTTGCTAGAGATTAATAGCATGGACACGTATCCACTTAATCTTTAAGGTGGATGCTCGAACTATATTTTTGAGGCAGTTGAAGATGCTTGTGAAACATAACGCCCCACGTGTACTGACGTTTAGGGTTTATATTTATCAAGGGTTGTCTGATGCACTTTCTACCATATGAATGTCGGCTAGGGACAATACAATGCATCCATTAATTGAATGGAAAATATTCCGGCTAACGTACAAGAAACACTAAATAAAATTGAAGATGTACACACAAGGAAATATATGTTTTGCGTAATATGTGAGAAAAATATATTTATTCCGTGAGGTAACTAAGTAAGAACCCACACCGGGTAAAAGATGTTTGACATATATAAGCATCCAAACCTATACTCGTAACTACTACCTAGCTGGCAAACAAAATGCATCCACCTGGTATATAATAATAGCTGAATAGCGAAGAGAAGCAGCTGTATCAATCAAACGTCCAATGCTATTTCATACTGTTCGCAAACGTACAACATTCTCCTCACTGGCATTGGTCATCTTAAGCCATAAGCTAAAAGCCGTTGCAAAATAGCGTTGTGCACATGTTATATGTAGTTATCTCATAGTGTCAAACAAATGTCGCCCATTAAAAGCAACAAAATACAGCATCAAACGAGCGTTTAGAGGGCTACGTAGAAACATCAAGTTTCTACATATAGTCAAAGGTACAACAGTAAAATCCTCTGGTGGTTCGTTATAGGTTTAGATATTTGTCCAAAAATATTTGTGACATGGTAGATTCAATCCACGTAATTTGAATGTAGTGAGCGTTCGATGCAATTATAAGCATATCCAATACAATATCTACGGAATAAAGGGCGCCAACAAAACTATTTACGTCCATCAATATCTGACCGGCGAGGACGCAAAACGCTGGAACGCCCTTGCAAACTACTAAGAAATTATGAAATAATCTGTGGTTCCTTTTTGCATTTGATCTCAACTAATAATATTTTCACAGTATTTAGAGGCTTGCCGAAGCAATACTCTAAGGAAATAAGAAAATGGCTCATCAGGACAGCTGAAGAGTTCGCGATAAAACTGTTGTAACCACAGCTTTGCAATCTGAGGCTAATGGTGCAAACTCTAAATATCTCATGTCTCTGATAAAACTTACTCAGATAGAACACCGGTGAAAACCGCATGTGGTTCACTTATTCGGTTTATGCAACATTGTGAATAAGCTCTGTCAAGTCTGATCAGTGTCCAACAAAGCTACAATGGCCCTCATCCAGAGTCGATGAATATAACTGCCGAACAAGTAAACTGAGCCATTTCATTCCGGCTTTATGTACTTCCATGCTGACTTTTTGCTGCGTGTCGTTATTTATATCCTCCTTGTAAATGTAATTGCCCGATGCGAGTTGACAAAAAGATTTCGCTATGCCACGATGGCTCTTAAGTATTTTATGGGCATTGTTCAATAACTTGCTTGCATTTCTGAGAAGGTGCTTTAACAGATTATTACAGATGGCGAAATGCCACGTCGTCTCTTCCCGTTGACATGTTAAGTGATAATTTGAGATGGCATCAGCTACGTGCAGTGTAATCATCAGGATTCTTTAGCAGCAGGTTTTCAACTGGCAGGCAGTAATGGAGAGTAAAATTTCACGGCGAAAACAATAGGCTTAGAACCAGCAGCTTGCATCTAGATAACCCAGAGAATATGTTGGGCGAGAAAATAAATTATATTAGCGTCCAGCAAATGCGTCATTTAGACAGTCTTAGCCTGGCTGGAATCCATACTGTGAGGTAAAATTCACGTTTATAGATTTAGAGCAAATACAAGGTTGCACTTCAGTCAAACACTTGTAACTTTATGAATATTTATGATATGGTTAAAATACAAATTTGTGGTAAGAAAACGTTAGAAAATGCCAAGCCATTTTCTGACAAATGCCGATATATTTCTAGTCAGACAATCGTCACAATAATATTATGTATCCCTCGGTGGCGTTTCTCACCATCGCCAGTCTGGTTTCACACCCACCATCGACCGTGTAAACGTGTGTCTATGGTTTACCCACTCAAAATTGCTTATCCTTACTTACTTAATATGTGCGCTGTACACCTTCTGGATAGAAGGTACGGTTGTGTGCTACCAGAAGGTTGTTTCTGGTTTCCTTACATCGTCCGACCAACGGTTATTACTGCTTCCGCAGGCTAACTTTCGTTCTGCGCGTGCAGAATTTAACAAAATTCACGGATCGTATCTCTGAAATATTTAGTTAAGAGCCAAAGCAGTACACCTGATCTCTCTTCGGAACAAAAGGCATCCAAGCTATCCACTGCATTTTGGACAAAGTGTTAGAGAACCTTATGTGACTAACTTGTGTTATTCAGATTTACAACCTCACACATCAGTACTACTGAGCCTCAATCTGTTAAACTGTTGAGACAACACTTGTGTGCAGACGGTCAGTCACAATTTGATACCCTACGGTTATATGAAAACACTTCCTTGTCAAGCTGTCTGCACGCCCTGGATGTTTTTTGGGACGTGCAACAAAATATGTTTAATGCACGACAAAAATCCCCCAACTGCAGCAAATAAAGGAAGAAAGTTTTGACGAGTTTATAACCCACTTACAACAGTATTTGCCTGATTACCGTTAAAATGAGATTCCGTGCATGAAATCTGAGGAGGTCATGTTATCCAACGTCTTCTAGCTGGCATTCATGAAAACAAGCAACGAGAACGTTTACGGTCGGAAGATGAGAGCAAGCTTAGTTAGGAAGCTCCATGCACATTAGCGATGCAAGGAGTAACTGTCGTGTAGCAATTTTTCACTATCAACATAATCCCACTTCGGACGTACTCCACGCAGGTAAACCTCAATTGTCACGAAAATCAACAAACGCCTGTTTCTTTTTTGCCATTTGTATGACGAAATACATGGAATAAGGACTAAATACAAACGCAAAATATCCCATTGCCACAAAGGTGGACATCTTGCGTGTCTTTGCTGTTCAACGTTGCTTCTACGCCGTGTATCTGACCCTAAACCAAATACAACACGGACAATATAGAATTCTGTTGTGTATATATTTTAATTAATTTCACATACTACCGAGTTAAATATGCACGGTATACCTCCATAATATGTGGAATTTAAAATTGGGAGTTAACCGGTACGCCTAGAAATCGATTCGGGGGTCTCGGTTACGTAAGTCATCAATCCTACACTGTCCGACCTGCCGCTGGTTCTCACACAGTATATTTGGCGCTTTTTAATGCTGAATTGCTCCTCGTGTTGGGAGGGGTAAATAATAGTTACTACTGGGGCCGATACGTTTACACTTGCCTTGGTATTTGTTAACACGGCTGCTTAGAACTAAATTGATAAGTACTGGCTCAAGCAAACCCCGGAACTACCGCAAGCAGTTAAATAGTGGACCGAATTCCAGCCACTTTTTCATTGTTCAGAATGTACGCTTGTGTGTTTCATGAAACAGCACCATGTAATTGCATGATTTTAAGATTTCTTTGGATATCAGGCCAAACACCCAGCCAAAGTAGTTCAAAGCAAGAAACAAAGCTTTTGCTATACTTCCGAAGATTTAGTTAGAGTTCGGGCGCTTCCAGATAGATAAAACATTATCGCCTTTACCCCATTCATCATGGGCTTCTTCAAATTGTTCTACTACAACAACCCGAAGGCAAAATCTGTCATTTTAGTGACTATAAACTGTGTACTAACCAAGCGGCGATTTCATAATACTATCTTATTCCAGCAGGCAGATGACCATTACGCAACTAGGTCAAGTGATCAGACTGTTCCATACTTGATTTAAGCAAGGAAAAATCCGAAATGAAGCTGCATGAAACCCCCAGGGTGATAATTGTCACACTTTGATTAAGGATCAATGACTGACGTCCGTGTAACGCTTTTTTATTTCGCTTGCACGCCTATGCACGCCTAACGGTGTTACATATACTTTAACTTCCTACGAGTTGTTTGCTGTATATACAAAATTTCCGACAAGTTTGGCGAAGGAGATTGGATAAGATGTCTGCTTCCAACAGTCCACAAATCTTCTGGTTCAACGAAACGAAAAAGCATCGTTTGGCAACTGGAATCAATGGCAAATAACGTGTTTCTCTAGATTTGCTTCCCATCTTGAATCCCGCAGTGTCACTTTTACAGGAACACAAAGTAAAACATTTACAACAGTTCCTTGGGAATATACCTAATGGATATGTTGACGACTTGCGAATTGATGAAATCCGCTCTACTAGAACCACTGCCTTGTATACATTCAGCGCTCTTCGGTAAGTTTATCGAAGTCTGTGTACAGCTAGATATTTCTTCTCAACATTATCCCAAAAAGCAATAAAGTATAAACAAAATATTTGCTCGTTTACTCCATGCGGTACCAAACTGTAAATACGACGAACGTATTCCAGCTAGATTTGAAGACAGCATGTTAGCCCAGTGCCTGACCCCTTGCACTTCAGACTAGATTACTCGAGGGAAAATCTTTCCATAGGATGTTTTATGTCGACGGCAGTAATAGCCTGCTTACTGGCCCGGCAAAGTTTAAACCTTACGAAAAAATAGGTACCATTACCCTAATAGATACATCGGAGGCTTTGCAACTGGTTCCTGGAATACCAAATTCTAAGAAGATACCTAATAACGTCAGTTTCTTTGTCTGCTCTTGCATTGGGACACGCCATGGTTGTACATCGAGCAGATGACATTTAAAGCCGGCATGTAGAAATTGCGGGTTTATTGGTCACTAAGCGCGAGTCCGCAGATGGGTTAAACGTCGTTAGGACGAAACTTATTGGGAACAGAAGCTCATTAGAACAAATGACGCCTACGAGGGTAGTAATTCCAAATTACATTTCTTAGGCTCGAATACAGTTCTTGATATGCGACCAGCAACGTACACCTCTGAGGTTTATCTTGAGAGATTAAAGGTATGGATATAAATGGATACGAAAGAATCAGTGACGATATTTAAGGAAAACGCTGTCATAAGGTTGCCGCCTTTATCGGTTTTAATTCTGTTTATTACACGTAAACAAGAAAGACCGATAAGTGTCATTGGTAAAAGCTCGGTAAATGTACAATAGGGCTACAGGACACAAGCAATTCCTGGATAGGTAGACACAGCAGATCTCCCTAATCTGTTTAAAAGGTATAGGATTCAAACAGTTCCGGATACGCTGAGGTAACCAAACGACCGATGAGGCTGCTGGGCCTAAATTATTACGAAAGCACTTTTCAGTTGCTTTTGTCTAATGGCTGGGAAAAATAACCAATTTGCAGCCTTTGCTAATGTTAATAGAAACCACGGCTCAAACTCATCAAGGCACACAAATAACCGTACACTGTAAGACCTTAAAGTGGAAGAAAATTAACCTGCCTTAAAAGCAAGATATTATTACCTTTGTACAAGTTTCAACTTAGTATCCACCTATAGTGAATATAACCAAAATAAAGGGCAGCATACATTTTTGTAATGACTATATACTGACTGGTAACCAATCTTCTATGATAGTCAGGTATCCTTTGCTACGTATTGAAGTTTGGTAGGCAAATCTGTCAGGTGATAAAATGTTTACCAAGCTTGATCCCAGCCATGCTTTTTCACAGATTGTGCTTGCGGAGCCTTTCAGGAAGTTTACTGCAATTATCCATCATTTATGTGTTTTTCAACATATTCGCTTGCTTTTCCGCATAAAGTTTCTCCCGGCATCTCTCAGAGGAAGAGTATCGACATCCTGGTGAAGAATATACCTTTTGCTAACGCTTATCTTGACGATATTTTTACATAGGGACGCTGTGATACAGCACATCATCAGACACTTGCTGTTGTGCTAGAGTGACTGGAACGAAGTAGATTAACATTAAAGAACTTCACATGTAAACTCCTATCATCTTCCTTTTCTTACTTTAACTAAAACCCGGATACACGTGACTTACATATTTTAAATGATAAGGTAAAGGCTAGTGTAAGGCCCTTGCCGATGAGCAGTGTGAAAATTCGTTCTTGTGAATGTTATTTCATACTCCTCATTTTTATCCGAACGCATCCGTTGTAATAGCTCCACTGAATGAAATGCTAAACAAATATGTACCATAATGCTGTAATTCTCGTCATAGGAGTGCATTCATTTAAACTAATCCAGCGTTTGCTTCTAAATCAACATTATTTCATTTTGATCCCAAAACACAACTCATTCTTCATTGGCACGCATCCCCTTAGAGAGTCGGAGCTGTTTTGTGCCATCGTGCAAAATATAAATCCATACGTCAGACAGCGTTCGCGTAGCGTGCATTAAAACAGCAAATAAGAATTATTCACTATTGGACAAAGAATCACTAGGTGCAATCTTTGGAGTTAAAATGTTCCACCAGCACATTTGGGAAACCGTTTCGTGCTGCACACTGACCAATACATCTCATTATATTTTCTGGGTTAAGTCAAGTGCATCCAACACATGGGGTTACAAAGAATGTCAAGTAGGGCTATAATATTGCGTGCCTACAGTTATAACATGGTTTACATTACTGGCGTCAACAAATGCACTGCAGGTACATTTAGTCCTCTACCGGTAACTGAAGCTGTACACGAAAATGTCCCTTCATTTGCAATGCTCTTTATAATACAACACAATTACGAAGCGCAACAATCCCCCAACGACAAACCGTGACCCAATGCTGCCAATAGTATAACGCTTTTTTGACCATATGTTAGCTATCTAAAAGAAACAGCGAATTTGCAGCCGTTCATAATGCTAGAAACCAGGTAAATCTATCTGACAGTTGCTTTTTCTGGGGCTCTCAGCTTTTCCACTCCCCCCCCCCAGCAAGGCGCGCTCACAGATTTTCAGGAGCGCCGCGATGTATATCCAATTGTGGCGATGATGAATGTATAAGCAAGGTGATAATGCTGGTGGCCCAAGATCGATACAGACATATAGAATTTATTAAGGAATAGCGATATTTGGCAAGCCCCTCAACGAAGCGAAACGCCCGGTCCAGTACACACCTGGTTTTGGCCATGCAATTTGTGGCAACGAATCCACGCCGGTTACTTTAGAATGATAAATGTAACTATGTTTCTTTGTTTATTGACGTGCATACAAAATAGATTTGTTATCCAGTACCCAAGCAACGTATCAAGTCACCGATACCAAAATGCGTTTTTCAATGCTACCTTCAAAATTCCGGAACACTTATGCACAGGTAGAAGTTCACCTTTTACTATTGCGGAATTTAGTAACTTTTTTATCAACATTGTGATCCGGCGCATCAAACGGTGCGCTATCATCCGGCATCGAACGGCTTAGCAGAACGGGCTGTGCAAACGATGCAACAAGGCATACTAAAGCAACGAGCGAAATGTTTGCAAAACGTTAGGTAGTTTCCTAAACGTTTAACGTTCCACCCCTTCTGAGACCAACGGTAGGTCATAACACTGAACCGATATTCGGCAGAAATATCAGGACAATGCTTCATTTGTTTCCCAGCCCGCGTATTGATGTAGGAGGAGCGTTAGAGGAAGTTTACGTCATTAACGCAGCAAAAATATGACAGCAAAATAATTGGTCAACCAGCAAACACTCGGCTACCGTATGAATGATGCTTGCAACCAGCAACAATGCTTGGCTCTGCAGGAAGACAAAACGAGCAGCAACTTCCGGTCAGCCGGATCGTTCGCCGACCTTTGGAACAAGTACGACCTTGGGGTAAAAGCACATCGACCAACGCGGAATGTGAATCCCGTTCTAGTAGAGAGCAAGTAGCATAGCGCGTGCAAAGTGAAAAATTTAAGACCATATTTAGGCGGTCTAGTCGAATTCGCCAACTGGTAGAACGTCTCCAATCCGGTTTTTGATTTCTGCCAATTCGATGCGGATCGCGTGTAAATTAATGCTCAATGAATGACAACCGTTTAAAACTTATTGGTTTAGGGCGCGCCTATGCACGCCTAAATGCGCCTCCTACGCTTAAGCAACGCCGAGCTATTTGTTGATTATGCTATATTTCTTGCACGTGTACTTCTGCTGTTTGTGTACGCGCCAACTTGCTACGGTAAACGTTCAGTCTTGACAATAACAAACATCAATACGCAAGCGGTCGATGCTGGATATGAACACTGATTGGAGATGGCGAATCATGCGTGTACCCAGGCATCACCAGAATGAAAGGGCTTGCGCTATCTTATGTATAGGGATCCGCATTGATAGCTACATAGAAAGATTGATCAGACACTCATAATCATGTCAAAGTACACAAAGAATGCCCCACCGGTGCAAAGTGGCAGACTTTATTTTTCCGCTTTATAGGTAAATGTTACTTCTTATAGTCTATGCCTATTCCAACTGGATTTATTTAATTTCACTTATATGTCACTTTCGAGAAAACTGTTTCATGCTGGTTGTCCTGTTTTAGCACATTCCACATTTCGCAACAAACAGTGACAGAAAAAGGTGCTGTATTTACTGTTCAGTGGTTTCAAGGGTTACTTCAAATAAACGGAGTCAGGTTGGTGAAGACCTCCCCTTACCAGTCAGCCGCAAGTAGACTGGCAGAAAAAGCAGTCCACACAGTAAAAAATATGTTGCAGGAGAAAGCATTTCTTTATACTCCGAACGAATTGGGACACATTTCAATTCGCTTGCCGCTCCACCCCAAAGGAAACGGTAAGCAAGGGTCCAAGTGAAATGATGTTCGGCCGAAGGCTTATGAGGCTGCTGGGTCTACTTTGCTGAGCAGAGAATATGTGTCAAACTGGAGCAATACAAGTCAAAAATAAGTACGACCAAAAGGTATCAGATAGACAACTCCGAATGGACGAGCCAGCTTACCGCCAGTTCTGTCACGAACAGACTTGGCAACCTGCAGAGTTACGTGAACGTGAAGGCCAGTGAGCGGAGGTTGCAGTAGTGGACGGCAGGGAGGTTTCCAGTTACATATCACGTCCGCCGTCCTTCCGTTTAAACTGGGCCAGTAAGCATACTGCCTGGCCCGTCACACCCGCCAGTAATCGCGGAGGGCACGCAGATCACAAGCAGCCCAGAAGCCCAACCAATATGCTGCTCGACTAGATTCCGCCATCCAGTTGATTGTTCCCAAGCTGTCTGGGAGTGGGTCAAATGTAAAAAGAAGGAATATGGCGTGTGAGTCATGATCTTTAATTCGAGTTCACACCCAGCATCGACCGTATGCACGTATCTGTCTATCGTTTACATATCCTAGAAAACATGTCAAAAACCCTGATTGATTGCAAATTTCCCAGGTAACCGGATCCTTCCGCATCCGCTTTATGCACACTTATGGTTGACTAGGTGAAAAGGGAACCAATCTTCTATGCAATCCAAAGGTAAAAATGCGCGTTTGCACCATAGTCATGTAGAGTCAGATGACGAGTAAAAACAGTACAGACTTGTCAGACATTCTGCGCACATTTTCCATAAATGTAAGTAACAAAACGCAGTTGCATTACTGCAGGATTGGTCTCTCAAAGTAAGTTGATCATTAGTCTATTGCCGACTAAGCCACCTGAATGTTACCCAATTTTAACTGTAGACGTTTAATTTACTAGCCATTTTTAAGCGACACAAAAGGATTTTGGCAAACACTAGATAGACTTGAAATACTGTCGTTGAAGTTGCTCATAAAGAACGATATTTAGTGTACAATAGTGTTTCTATTGGTATCTCATCCTGTTTCCGTAAAACATAATGAGACCAACAGCATTTGGCTACGAACTTAGGGGTCATTATGTACGCAGCAGTTTTATGTCTCTAGAAAAAGGTGGAAGCTAGAAAGTTTACACCATGTATGCATCAGAATAAATGAATAATGCGAACCACAACAATTCCTACGGAGCCTTATTTTGGGTTTCATGTTTGCGCGTTTTATTTACATTTCAACCCGCATTGGTGCATCTTTCTGCGTACCAAATTTTTTTCTATTGATCGCCTGTAATTTCATTGAATTTCGCAAAGTTTTATGTATATGTTTCTCTAACAATGGTGATGAACTTCAGCTTCTATGTCATTACATACAGTAAAATACTTCGTACTGCTATATGCCCCCTCGTACTCATCAATTTCACCACATTGTATCTGCAGTTGTTTGGTGATGCATCCTACAGAGTCGATTTGCACTGGACAAATCCATTAGTGGTTTCTCACATGGTAAAATGTTGTTCTCACAAACAAGTCCAATGGAAACAGGTATAATATGAGCTCATAAGGCAATAAACAGCAGCTTTAACCAAACTCCACTAAGAAACGTTGAATAAAATACACTCGGAAACAAACGACAGATCTTCAAGATTGTCCAGCGCCAACTTGATCTGGTAAGTTTCTTGGCTCAACCCAAAGAAGGGTATCTCTTAAGTTCACATGAGGTTAAGTGAGCAAGTCACAACTTGTACGAGAATAGAAGCAATTCAAGGCAGTCAATGGGTATAAAGCCTTTCTTAGGCACCATTGGTTTGGTGATT
>CALYDF020005541.1:0-14228 GCA_944474145.2 Dicrocoelium dendriticum | reverse complement strand
ACCGTGTAGCCTAATCTCAAGTTAAAATATCTTCGCTTGACCCGCAATAGTATCCCCATTGTATTCGAAAGCATTATTATGACAAAACGTTCTGGTACTGTAATACAAACTTGCGAAACTATAGGTGGTCAGTTAGAGCGCTGGTGAATCAGTACTTTCTCTTAAAATGCACTCTGGCGCGATCGTACGTCACCGTCTTCCGTAGCCTAGTGTTATTGGCTCTTGGATTATGGCACAGCCTTTTATTTGTCAAATGGTTGAATCTTGGTTGAGTCGGGTAATGCACAATATTAGCAGTCTCAAATGATAAAATAATTAGCCAGTGCAATTCCAGACGTGAGGAGGACTAACTGAAATATAAACTACGACAAGTTATCTTCTGCCAAATATTTTCTTTTAACTACTTACCAATGACTGTACCGTTTTCCGACTCATTAACAGAAAAACAGGTAGTCGAACTACACCTCCAGTCGATGACCAGGATTAGTAGTAGTGTGGAATGCATCACATAGGCGAAAGTTGCTTGCGTTGCAGACGCAACGGATTGCAGATGAGTTTTAGATTAAAAAACCCACGTATACGTTCTGTGCAATTTCAAACGTAGAAAATCGGAACTTTGTTTTTACCATTCTGACACACTACTCTGACTATTGGCCAGCGGAACAACCTCGTCGTCAATTCAATGGTAATCGTTTATATGTATGTTTATATAAACGAGTAATACGTCGATATATACACCAAAATAAAGATGTTCGAGGCGCCTATTAGCGTTCTGTTTGCAGCGCTAATTGCAGCTGATGTAACTGACTAGAACTTTCTTCGATGTCCCTGCCGTGCTGGCGCAACATGCATCCACAATGCAAGATTTCATTTGTCCCCGTGAATGCAATCTTGTATTGTAAACCCTTCGTTTTAAATAGTCCCGTAGGAAGAAACTTAAGCACTTTCAATCTGGTGACATGTAGACCACTCCATTGGTACTTGACGACGTATATTTCGATGACCACATATCTCAATCAGATTATCACGTACCGTCTGAGCATACGGTGCGTGTGCCGCATCGATTTCTACCAAATAATACTGGCTACCCCTCAGCCTCCAACCGTGAAAGTACGCAGGTTTGCGGCATTAGTTTGTAGGTTGTTGCCATTAAATGTAAAGCATTCTTACTGCAAAACAATAAACTATCAGTCATATTCATGGAAAACCAAATGGGTTCAATGAATTTTGTCCATATATCCCGTCTCGCAACATGAGCTTTGCACTATCTTGTGTACGTGAAGCACGATATCATTGTGGATTAGATATAGCACCAAAATGCCGTTTTTATTCCATTCAAATGATACATTGCCTCAACCGCAAAAATGTGGGACGAATTTTAATGTGATCCAATAGCCAAGAGCAAAATGCATGCCGCATCTCCAGAGCGCCGGAAGTCTATGGTCGAAATGCAAGCGCAGCATACGGACGAAATTTTTTTGATTTAAAGTGCGCTGAACTGCCTATCTGGCAATGTCACAATGCTTGGCCGTTGTACGAACGCTGTGTTGGTCCGTTTTGGTTCCTCCACGGATCAATATCCAAACCGAAAAGTCACCCGCTGTGACGAAATTCCGTCCTATTTTGCTGGCGTTGCAAACACTACAAGATTTGCAAAGCCTTTTATAAACGTTTTAACAGTTAACGGCTGCTGACGGGCCAAGCAGTTTCTGCAGCCTTTTAACCTTACTCTCTGTACTTAAAATCGAAGAATCAACAAGTGCTGATCATTTGCCACGTAACGTAATCGGCTGGAAATAAGTTGCAGACAAAAGTGTATGCTCGTGCTCTATTGCTATTACAGTGATCCAATAAAGATAGCTTAAAGTCTACATGGGTTTTTATAGCTATAACACAGTATGGATCAAAGCTTTCTATGGTTCAGCTGGCCACTGTGGCCTGCCTGCTCCTTGATGAGCTGTCCCGCTTGCTTTCAGCGACTCAAGGACTTGAACCGCAGTTCTAAAAAGCATTTCATATGCCTTCAAATCCAAGGGTGGAGAGTAAAAATATTGGAACTGTACGCGCGTTAAACGCTGTTGAGTTTATGTGCGCATGTGCTGCGAACATTGGATAGCTATTGGATTATGGGGATAACTATTCAAAGTTGCTGGGTTCACCATGTGCGTGCAATCGTGCGACATAATTTCGGTCACTCCTACCTGGATTGCACTAGATGGCCTTCACTTATCAGACGCAATGTAGTAATGGCTGTTAAGATATCGATGCATTAGTGTGTTTCCGCTTCTATCCTTGAGCGCAAACTTCCTCCCAACGCATGTAAATTGACAGTATTAAATTGTTTCATAGGCTTGGATCGCCCATTGATGCCATTTTTTCTTGCAACCTACTCTTTTGTTCTCGCTTAAAATGGTGTTGAAACACAACGACATCATAGTGTGTAGTTTCAGGATTCTCACGCCTACGGCTTATGGTAGCATACTTTTTTGATTGGTCATATGTGAAATGTGGGGAGTTCATTCCTACATGGGTGGGAAGCAACGCTTGTTGGACATTTTGCAACATTGCTGTTGTTGACGCGCCTGTGTCCGAATTGCAGATTATTGATGTATTGTACTTTGCATTTTGCACACCTTTACTATAATTCCGCATTCCAAGTTCGGCTTCTATGCATTTTCTTCCTTTAGAAACGGGTTAGCTCAAGATTTCTCAGCGATTTTGTTGCCTACACGTGCAGCATTAAGCGTTTTGAAAACTAATTAAAATATGCTTTTCCGTCACTTACGTTAAGTTTTGTCCGCGAAAGGCTTCCTCAGCTCTTACCTCCCTTGTTTTAACTAACATCCTAAATTTAGCGTAATTGTTATGCTAACCTGGCAACCTCACTGATGCTGGAACTGTATGATATAAGGTGATTTAAGGTCTTCTGGGCAACGTCTGTCCTCAACAACTTTGACGGGAAGTTAGCCAGTACAAAACATACGCAGTATCTATTGTCATTACCCAATAGAAGGTACAGAGAAATATCAGTCCGGTATCACGATTGCCCAAGTATTAAAAGCAGCTCGCAACTTGTGCGCAATGAGTTGTCATATTGAACCATTCAAAGACAAGGATAACATTATGAGTAATGAAGTGAAAGTGCCTAACGAAGCGATCAAGAGGGAAATCAGTAGCTTCAAATGAACTGACATCGATTAAATCGTGGTTTGTTCTGAAGCTGCAAAATACATGGGGGAGTAGGGGAAAACTAACACACACAGCTGCTTTTAACAGAAAAGTGGACTGGATGTTAAAATAGAAAATGTCCAACAGTTGTCTCACAATGCAAGTCTGAATTTTTCTAAGAAACTACATTCTGTGTCAAAATGCAGTAAGCCGTAATACAGGTGAGACCACAGCAATGTTTACTAATCAGGTGGGTTATTATTAAATCCTAATTACTGCTTACAGGCTCTTAATATTACATGAGTAACACCGACGTGGTTTTTAAAAAAGCTGCATATAAATTGACAAATTTGTTTACTTATGTCAGGTTTTCTCTCGCATAGAAGCCTACAATACTCTCGACTTAATGATTAAATCACAGATATTCACAACATACTACTTTGGGTTTGCGGTGGCAGTATAGCGATTTTATTGGCGTGATTAGCAACTATTGAAAGAACGTGGATATATCTGTATCTACTGACCCATAAGTATTTTGTGCTTCAGCTGCTGTCAGCTTTCAAGAAACATGATGTAATCAACTTGCAACAATGAGTGAACACTGCGTAGTTACATCAAGTTAACTCTTATGATTGATTTATTACGCGAGCTGGCAATTGTTAAACTCATATGCATCCACCATTTTTTGCGATTCCTTTGTAGCTGAAATGTGGAAATAATGCACAGCGTAGGACTTCGACAGGACCAAGGTACTGATTGTTTCTGATAGCTACACTATTAACCATGACTCTCCATGCTCCGGAAGCGATAACCAGCTGAATTTCAGCAGACCTAGATATGTGGCAGTTCGAAATTTTTTGCTTTAAGTACATTAACCCAAGTGTATACTTGAAGCGTCCAAATAATTAGTCAATCCCTGAAACACCGAAAAATGGGCAATTATACAATAGATAACGCATGCATTATTCAAGTAAGAGTATTAGCTAATAACGGAAGAAACAGACATACATTCATATAATGTACTCTTAACCCTCTACTCTGTGTTTCTGAACTAAACTGCGTACGGTTCATAGTTAACTTACAATAAATCGTCTAACAGCCAGAAGCCCATGTTAACAGCCGCCATGGAGCCGTAACGTATGTAGGAAATCGACCGTCGCTTGGTTTGTCAGGCACACCTAATATTAATCTGTCAACTCAAACGATGTATTCACGCCTGTTATAGCATATCGAGTGATGGCCACTGGATACATTCTCTGTCGAATGAATTGCTTGCCATGTCGAGCGAAAAAATCATTCTGCGAAACAAAGTATTCTAATTATTTGTGCCTGCGTAAATAAAATTGGATCAACAACAAAACATGTTTCAATTTAATTGCATATCATACTTGTGATCTTTGAATGTACTCAGCACAGCCTTGCTGTTGAAAAGGGAGGGGAAATAATAGCAAACTGGTTGCACTGTGTTGCATTATTCAGGACAAAATATCGCCTTCCTGTTATGATTGATTCGTTCGCTTCGTATAAACATAGACTATACCACGTTGTGAAACAGTTTCGGTTTTGCATAATTGCCAATGTTAAAGCGTACTCGGTAAGGTCCAGTAATATTCTGGAAATTTTCCTACGGAAAATAATTGAAGTTCAAGCTGACCATTTTTCAATTTCGGCAAGATAAGTATAATGTGCCAGACGGCACTTTGTCGCTATTCTACACTATCGATTGCAAATGAAATAATATAGCATGATCAAATATGCGAAATTCTACAAATGGATAAACAAAAGGAATAAGGTCCACTGTTGTCCCTGAAGCAAAGACCGTACAATGCAGAACAGACTCAGCGCGCTTTATATTCAAGCAACAGGGTAGAGCTTTGTTAAGAAATTGATTCATATCTGTTTTCAAATGCCGTCAAACGTTGGTATAAAAGTAGAAAATGGTGAATTTTAATGTATGTTAAAATAAGATATATATACAGTACTGGCCTAGCTATTAGAAATTTCCTTTCAATCAGCAAAATTTTCCTTCTTCATCACAGATCTCGTAAGAATCAAATGATATAACTGTAAAATGGTTATATGTTTTAAGAATAACTTATATCGAATAGAAAATCACCACGGTTTTATTTCGTAAATGATAATTTGGCAATGTTCAAGGAGTTAACACGCAAACTCATAGTACTTGAGACTTTTCATAAGTGATGACATATTGGTTGAGATGACGTGTAAAGTAGTTATGTAAACGGGCAGTTACATTTTTATCATACTTTGTTATCTACAGCTGTAGCCTGTATTTCAAGAATCCATTCGTCTGGTTTTGGCTAAATTTATAGTACGTTTAACTACCTTTGTTGTTATTTTTCAAAGTGTCTTCTCAAGTAACGACACAACCGTATTGATCTTCACTTTTGGATGGTTCTGATATATTACTGGGTAAATTCGGTAACCTAACCCCTCGAAAGCTTCCACAAATTGAAATGTTGTTGAAAGAAGATGTTAACGGGGCAGAAATTGCAACCAAGATTGTTGTCAGCCCAGCGTCTGTATGTCGACATCGAAAGAAATTGCAAAATCATTTACCCCTGTTCCCTATACGTTCCGGTAAATGTGGTCGCAGAAGAGAAATAACAGCTCAAGTAGACTCATTTCTACTAAGAGAATGCCTAAAGAATTGAATACAACTAGTAGACAGCTACCAATGAGGTTGGAACAGTATGGCGTTAAAGTTAGTTCGAGGACTGTAAGACGATATTTGGATTCCGCACTTCGAGCTTGCAGGACTCAGAAGCAAAAGTCGACCAAGCTACTGAAAGGAAAACAACAGGAATTGGTCAAACAGCTGCAAAGTCATCTAAAGAAGTCTGGGTGTGGGTAAGCAGCGGAAGTTTTATTTTCATATGGATTTTCTAACAACATTATGTCTATGTTACTTTTGCTGTGCTTTCTGCGTCTTTCTGTGTTTCATTTTTGATGCTTTTCCGCTATGAATGCACCATTCGGTGCACTGACTAGCAATCTCTATATGCCGCTTATTACCTGGCAAAAAGATTAGAGAAGACTGCATAATTCAACGAGTCAAACATCCTACGCAGGTCATGATATGGAGCTCCATGAGCATCTACGGAACTTTTCGGCTCTCCATAGTCCAGAGTAACATGAACGAGCAGTAGTACAGAGAAATACTGGAGCACCAACTGATCCCTCAGCTGTGTGAATAGTCAAAATAAAGAGGATTTACAGGGACAGGAGAATTCATTTTCATGCATAACACTGTTCCATATCACAAGGGGCTAGATGTCAACCATTTTCTTGTGGGTTGAGGTATAGAAGTGTTACCATGGCGTGGTAATCGCGCTGATATGAAACCAATAGGGAATTTATGGACAATTCTAAAGTCAGAGATGAACGAAAAAGTTTTACAAGCAAGCAACTGCTCATTGAACAAATTGTAGCGACCTGGGCTCGCAGTGAAATCATAACTGAACTTTGAAAAACTCATTCGCTCCATGCCTTTGCGCGTTAACTCCTTGAAAATTGCCAAATGATCGCTTATGAAATAATAAGCTTGATAACTTTCTATCCGATATGTTATTTTTGGTAAATATAACCAGTTTACAGTTACATCATTTGATTCTTACGAGATATGTAATGAAATATTTAAAAATTTGCTAATTGCAAAATGATTCTATCGGTTTGGCCAATACTGCATGTATATATATATATATATATATATATCCAAATCCCTTAATCATGTGCAAATCAAAACATATCCCTCCTAACAGTTTCTGAGCGCTATGTCGTACATAGTTATTGTTAGTGGACATCGTGTCTTTCGAGGCCAACCCTATCCTATGCAACGTTCATAAACTGCATGGCAGTGGAGGATAAGACGCATTGTATCGCATTTAGCTTGTAAATTAGGACGGTCCGAAGCTGTCTCCCGTGGCTCAGTGGCATAAGCTGCTGATTGGCGGTGCAAGCTACTGGTGGTCATGGGTTCGGATCCTGATTGATCCGATGGATGCGCAATACCGATAATACCCAACAGGCTGAAACTGCAGTCTAGTGCTTTTCCGCCCATGTGGAAGACTATCTGATTAGGTAGATGGCTGTGACGAACATCAGTTACCAAATATGGTTTATTTAAGTCGGACTCATTGACCTTGGAGATATTTTGAAAAAGTAGCTTCCTAAATACTTTGAAATATAGTATTATCCGCATTAGATATTTATCGACAAGTCTACGACTGGTTTAAACGCGCCAGCACTCTCGTTCTGCATGTTAGTATTTGATATGGCGGCGTCCGTATCCGGATTTGCCTGTCATTGTGACGTCCATGGAGACAGTCACAGGACGCATGCACCTGAAAGAGGACCATGTGTAGCTTGCGCTGCACCACCCATAGTTCCACCCACACACCTCATCTCCGGTGTAAACCCGAAGGAATAAGACCGGGAGGCATGTGAATGGGAATGTTAGTATATATATATATATATATATGTTTACTAGGTATACTATCGACGGGAACACATTTAGCGCGATGTTTAACACGGTAGTAATATTAGAATGCTGTGCAGTTTAGCTGAAAAACATCCTTAGCTATTGGTAGACGATAATCTTTCTTAGCTTTTTTATTGCTCATAACCATAGAATCCGCACTACTCATCAGATTCCATGTAAAATATAAATGCTTTTATTAAATTTCTATACTAAGCATTCGCACATCCCATCAACAAAACAACCAGAGGTTTGAAACATTTCAGGTGCAATTCAAAAGGGATCAGACTAAGCTTATCGCCATATTTAATTCAGTATTGATCCGGAACCGCCTTTGACACATTTCGCGAGTGCCCGACTACTCCTGATATACCACTCATATATTGACATAAACGTAACACCTTATCCTCTTAGTGTTGCTTGAGTGCGCTGTTACGTTTCGCATCACCGTTAACAGAGCTGATCCATTTTAATACCCAGAAGAACTAAAGAAAGATAGCAAAGGGCTGATTCTTTCATGTAAAAATATCCGCATGGAAAATTTAATCGCTATATATTTTCTTTTGGTGATTGACAAAAGTATTCGCTACAAGCCAACCTACATATAGGTAATCAGAGAAACGCAATGATTTGTCAAATGTAACCTGTGTCCTGCTCGGATATCCGGTTACGTAATCATTAATGCGGCGATAAAAGTTGTGCACAGTTCCGCATTTTCAGGTTGCATGTTCCATAATTCTTTTCTTCCTAATAGTCCAGTAATAAATTATAACATTTTGTTGCCAAATGTGCATCAACAACTTGTTCATACTCCAATCTACCTAAGTCTTATTTGCTCAAGGAAGCATGCTGTTTGATCAACGAACATAAAATGAAATACTTGGCAGTCTGTGACGAGGCAAATCATTTGCCGTTTCGGTGCATTTAATTTGTAATGCACATTCCAATGTTAATCAAAAACTGTCATTCAGTTCGTTGAACAAAGCGATGGGGGTGCGTAGTCTTCAAGAAAACCATTAATCGTGACACGATTTGCATTTTACTCAGCTGGCCATGCGGAGGACAATTTTATGCGGACTAACTATGTAAAACACTTGAAGCGTAGACATTTTTCAATTCAAAATTGGTTAACTATAAATTAGGGGAAGAATGAGCACAGCTCGAAAATTTATCACTTGGGTTCTTTGTATATTTAGATAGGAATAATATAAACTCAAAATAGAGGTCACACAATAGCGTGCGTATAAGGGAAATTTAAGTCAAACTCATACATAGTCTGCATGCCAAATCCGCCCTATATTATCAAAATGATCTTTTCAATCAACGAAGCCTACATTTTCTGCACGGAAGTCAACTTCCCCTATATAACATGAACCAAAGGAATCTACGCTCAATAGCTGTGCTCAACCAACTTCGCAAACTGAAAATATTCCCATTGGTGTCGCAAGTACCACCTATTTCCAGAAAAAAACACTGTGCGCTTTCATGCTTGACTAAGCCACACCGACGGGTGTACGCAAGAAAGCAATCTCCAGTTTGCTGATAGGCATCTAACTATCAAACTAAAGCGCTTAAATTAAAATGATCAAACATAATTACCATCCAAACTCATAACTGGAATTTGGTACACATTATAAGATTTAAGCTAGTCACGGTCTCATCATAAACTTATAGTTTCTAATCGCAATAAATGATATTCATCAATATGGTGGCAGCAAAAGGATCCCGTTTGCGGATTAACGACAACCACGGAAAAAGGGGGCACACTACTCTAGCGGGTTATAAGGTAAAGTGTAGAGCACGCTCGATGATTCATAATTTTAGTCGAAGTAGCCTTCATCTTAAAATTGCCCCGATGTATTCCTCAATTATTCACCATAACTCAATGCGCGCTACATTGGATCCCAATATTGTTTATTGGATATTATATGCATAACTTGCGTGAACACATTAAGAGAACTAACAACATGGATTCCATAGCTTTGCCCCGGTAACTAGTGGAAGGCTGTCGTGAGCACGGTTCGAATGGTTGAACGTTCGGTCACAGGAGATAGGTCACATATTTTGCTTCTTGTTCTTGAGCAAAAGAAGCAGTCTGAAATTCTTTGTTTACTCAGTAGCAAACTATTTGTCGCACTTTGGGTGCAATTCAATATATAACCCATATATCAGCAGCGGAAATGATGTTTATACTTTATCACAATTATATTTTAAAGCTGAGATTTCCCTTCGCATCCAAAGGCAGATTACTGCTAGAACAAAATTTTATGAGTAACTGCGATGTTCATTGTAATGCCACAGATGGTGATAGTCCTCATTTTTAGTTAGGATCTTATTATCAAGTCAATTCCAAATAATAGTAGTCTAAATTAGCCTAAATGGGAACTTTTCAGCATTTTATGCTGGCAATGCAGATGTAGAGAGGGATAATATCAGCGTGCAATAGCATCAGAAGCGTATGCAGAAGAGACGCATGCACATAAGTTGAGTAAGCGTTCAAGCATGGTGCTGATAACTTTCCTGGAGTCCAGGAGAAAGCGGGATAAATACGGGATGGTCGAGCTGGGATAATGTGTTTGCGGGAAGAAAGCGTAAATTTAGAGCGGGTAGAATATCAGGAGAGGGCTACAGATAATTCAGCGCAAAGGGGTTGAAAAGTCTCATTTAAAACTTTTGCTAATTAGTTGGCACATTTACCATAGAGCTTAGTAACCATGATATCAACCACAGCACATCTGGTCATCCCAAAACACTTGGAAATGAGCTTAACGGAGCCCACAATCAATCTGAAGTCTTGCTGTAGAAGACCAGGAAAGATGATAGACGAGAAATATAACCAGTGGGGAAGTAACCAGACAGGCACGCATTTATAAATTAAATTGAAGTGCACTAAAACTTTTTGAGTATGGGGGCGTAGAACGATATTTTCCCAATTTGCGAGAGGTTTCGTCAACGTGTGTTGACCAATACAAATTGTAAACAAACACCGAGGTGCTTAACAGTTGAGGAACTAGGTACATTTGGAAACGGTACGTTTAAAAATGTTGTGAGCAGGGGATCTGGATCATGACAAGTGCTGCAACTTGTCTAAACCGAATTTGAGAACTGTTGATGATTCAAAAGTTTGAGCAGTGTTGCCTAAAACTACATCGTCAGCGTACTTACTTACAATGCCGTTGTTGGTGTTAGGGGCGTTTCGGTATATAGAGATAATAGAAAAGGCGGGAGGATTTCTCCTCTCGACATCGCTAAGAGTGTGGGATTGTTTGCCGGGTAAAATGGGTTCGGTTTACGAAGTATTTGCTCATCGGGTTACACAATGCATGTTGGGCACCATTCGCAGACAGCTAATTACGCAAGATGGATCTGTCGGCACCTACAAATGCGTTGGTGCAATCAAGCCAGAGGACTCGTACGTTCCTGCATTTCGTATCTAATGAAGATGCTACAGATTGAACGGGGTATGCTCCGCATCAAACGTGGAACGTCTGGGTCTTTAGGCAAACTGAGATACATCCACGACCGGAGTGCCTGTTGAAATCCAAGGCACAAGTAATCGCTCGAAGACTTTCAGCATGGCGGATGTGCAAGCGATAGGACGGAATTGCGTGGATCACTTCCTTTGCCTTGGTGTCATCCTGAAAAGCCACAATCATTAGAAATAAGTTTAAAGTGTAGGTACCGACTAAACAGATCCGTCAAGAGTATGGTGAAAGTATTGGCATTCTCTGTCAAGACAGCTGGTGAAAGAGCATCGGGTCCGCTAGCCCTTCTTGTGTTTAGACTTACGGTTGATTCACGGTTGATTTCAACGTGTTGGTATGTAATTTTTCATCTCATCTAAAGAATAAAGGTAGAGGGGATAAATGAGTGGAGTAAGCTTCCTTTACAAGAGAACAGAACTCGGAATTATGTTCCGCTGCATACGCAGATCTCATCTGCTTATTGCAGTATTTATCGTATAGCTACATTAAAAATCTCCAGTGGTGTGGCGGTTGAGCTTTCAAAAAACAGGTTTGATTTATAAATTGCTCAGTCTTGAAACCTCAGTTTTTATTGCTAGATAAAGTTGTTGTAGGTGGGCGGAAGATTTTTACATCTTAAGGCTCATACATTTTTCTTTCTAAGCATTTTGAGGGATGGTGAAGGCAATCTATCGACTCGTAAGCAGATGGTTTCTACCTAGCAGTAAAGATCAAAGCAAAAGTTAAGATTATCAGTGCAATGACCACATTGACAAGGTAGATTGACGTTGTTGAAATCCATGAAATCCATGCAAAATGGCTGCATGTGAAGTTCCACTGCTGTATAAACGCTGTGTGCCCCATGCTGAGGCTGACGTTGCTTTTATGACGCTTCTTCACCGCAGTTGGGATAAACCAACATACACTTAAACTAGGTATTTTAATGTGGATAAAAAAATCATTCCTGTTTATTTGGTTTGTTCTATGTACTGGATAATCTTCTCTTAACTTGCACACGTCGTTTATGGTAATTGTCGTAAACTTGCGTAATTACATCGCGTGTTATATTTTAAATAACTCGAACAATTTGTAGTTATCGCATATTCACTTATACTTAATTTCTCCCATATGCTTATTTAGCGAGTATTTACGTCATCATATTCCTTCATTTATTTGATGTAGGCAGTTCAAATGGTTGGCTGTTGTTTGACATCCGAGGGGTTGCTACGCTTCATGTGCATGTTGACAAGGTTCCTACCCATCTGTTACCTACTACCACGTGCGTACTGGCTCCGGGAGACATTTGGTCGTCGCTGGAGGGGACGGAGTGTATGGTCCTTGTGGTCATGCTAGGCTCGATGAAAGGTTACATGCAATCAGTGTGGAGCGGATTACGGTCTAGCCACCGTCTTGTGGCGCTTGTTTCCCCAAATACAGCCTGCTTGAGATTGCCTGTGAAGGAGTGTGGGCCGGCTCCGTTGATGAAACGTGGCCAAAGTCCACATGCCTTCTTTGTTCCTTGGGGTTTATACTGGATATGGGGTGTATGGTTGTAGCTGTGGGTGGTTCAGCGCAAGCCACCCATGGTCCCACTTTAGGCGCAGGTGTCCTGTGGCTTGCCATCGTGAAGGGCAAATCTGAAATCCATGCCCGCCAACCATGTATCTTTATTCGCACTCTCACGGAATAAATATATTTTTGAGCTATTTTTAAAGGAACTTATGAGACAATGCGTAATGCGTTCACTTTCCACTCTTCTTATTCTGACTATGCCTTTTAAATAACAATTTACTCCACGCGTAACAGCGGAGTGGTACTCTGACCTTTCCTTTTGGTGAGATTTACGCATGAGCATGCATTATTTTGCTGGTGCGTGAAACTCTTGTCCTTATTGACAGATTTTCTCAACACTCGCATCTTCTATGACTTATCTGAGCTTATTACATAACACCATAATACGAATTTGGCCGAGGCACAATACATTCTTCGGTTGTGGATTGATTGCTTACCAACTTCCATGTGCCCTTTACGGTTCACTGCAATTGTCAATTAGCAGAAATCTCCGGATGTTTACTACCGACGTTCGTTGAATTATAAACAAATCAACGCTGGTGTACACTTAGCAGTTTGAACCATTTTCCCATAATCCTACCATAGTTAATAGATTGTGTAATTCATGTGTTGAGGATTGAGCTCTATGTTCTCGGATTACTTTATGGTGTTGGTGTTAGAACGAGACAAATCCGCAGAAAACGCCTAAGCGCTATGGTACAATGATTATCAGATATCATGGCATTTTTTGTTTCAAAGTAGCATATTCCAATGCTGGCGGTGTGCTCCGATGCTGAGACTGCCTGCATGTGAACCTGAGCGATAAAAGCGGACGTTTGTGATGACCACATTTTGTCGAGGATGTCAACATGTTCTACCGATTATCTAGCCGCAAACAAGCAGGTAGTTACTAGCAGGCAAATATTTCATAAAGATTCAAAGAAAAATCAACGTATTAAATGATTCACTGGGCATTCTGTCAAAGTAGAATATACTCCTTATATCGTCATTTAAGGGTTAGATGTTAAAACCGATTGCTAACAGCTAACTTTCGGTGCTGTCACGGTTATCATCATCTGTCGAACCCACAGGCTGTCAGCGCCTTCAATGTAGGAAACTGACTCTGTCGAGCCGAATTTCGTTATGCGTACCAATTCTCTTGCAATCACGAAGACAGTAGCATAGGTAAAACCGACAGAACCCTGAGGATTGATTAAAGCAACACGTGACAAAATTGATCTAATGCGAACCATCAAAACAAACACCAAGCACATGCTAAGCGCTCAAGCCGGCTCCCAAAATCGTCGCTCAGCAGGCAGATTGAATTTACGTGGTATTCAAAGTCAGTTCATTACAATGCACAGTGAGTTTCACTGGTATTGGTCATTGGACAACTTATCCCGAAACGTGATGGCGGTAGATTCGGGGACATTTGTGCACACGATAGTCAATGCAATATTGTTGGAGCTCTATTTTATTGAACTGCATTGTAGGGTGGTCGTTGAGCCTCGATTTATGCCAAGGGATGATGGTCTAAATTTTGTCAC
>CALYDF020005540.1:0-14251 GCA_944474145.2 Dicrocoelium dendriticum | reverse complement strand
TCGATTAAACGCCTTTCTGTTGCTCCATTCACCTCTATCATCGTCTCAATCGCACCTTTGTTCATGGCCCCAAGTATGTCCTCTCCAACACGAGAACAATATTGTTTCTAACTTTTATTTGGTACAAAGTGTGTACTGCGCCTTGATGTGCATTGATGTTTCCAGTGTCCCAGTTCACAAAAATGAAACACCGCCCACTTTGGCGTATCCACTGACGGGAAATTCGGAGTGCTCCGATGTCTTGCGTAATCTGCTCCAATTTCTCTTCTTACCTGTCCAATCCATCGCTATCTTTTCGGTATCCAGTTCGCATTGCTGCCGTTGGCTCCTGTACCAACTCACTTGCCACGCGAGCAAATTTCACCACGCCCGTTGTCTGGGTGACGTTCACAAGCCACAATCGATGCGCTATCGTTGGAGGTAGACCTTCCAGAAGCTGCTCTACTAAGTTGCTATTTTGAAGCGTCATCGAAATCCGGAAGCGCCTGATCCAACAAGCTGCCGAGGTGGACCGCAAACACGACCGCATCTGCTCCTAGCCCAAGCCGGGCTGCCTTGAATCGTCGCATCGCATACTGGCGGTCGGCCGGACTGTCGAACCCTGCGACCATCGTCTCCTTCGCGGCGGCCCATTTCAACTTGATTGGGTCTCTTCTTGCCGCATCCGCCCGTCCTTGAGTAGACTGAAGCGCAAACTGTTTCACCCGACCTGCTTCTCCGACATTGAATTCCTCCAGGAATCGCCGTACATCGTCATCTTTAAATGGTTCCGGAAACCAGATAGTCTTCCAAGCCCGGTTGGTCATGGCGCTGAATGAGCAGAAGGCAGGCGGAGCGGAGTGGTTAAGTGTTACAGAACGAACATATACAAGGTATAACCATACTAAAATAGATGAGTCAGACTTATTTGCGTACATTATTCGTGATGCCACTTGATTCCACGCTGCGCCTTCTGTTATCGACTCAGCTTGCCGTGACGATACGATATAGGTTCAACGCTACGGCACCATCCATTTTCAGAGCTAGTTGAATCGTGTGCTGCGCGTCTGTCGACCGCGGTGATCCATTATCCACTTTCATCGCGCCTGCTCGTTTCACCATACTACTCATTAGCAGTGCACCACAGAACGATTACCTGCACCGATGAAAAGATGCTGGTAGCTGAAGGTTGCAAAGTTGCTAAAATCCTATAAGTAACTGCTGAGCAGAAGTGATCTAGTACGACTAAGGGTGAAGCAGGGTTCTGGCTCATTATAAATAAAACAGGTCTTAGTGAGCCACTGTACTGTAAAATGGTGAATGCAGTTAAGTAAAATATCTTTTAATACCGGCTATTAAGAGTATACAGGTAATTGCACCGTGCAGCTCATACTATAAAGTGCTGCAGATACAGCTGTGGAGCGGTCGAATATACAGCGTGCTTATGTAACCGAGGTCAATGGTCAACTGATGCTTTTGAGCCAGTACAGCGTGTTGGCTGGCCCTATGTTATAAGAAATGTCGACCAGGACGCTTATATCTGTTGGAGTTTCGATCTGATGCGACGCCAACCCTATCCCAATCGTAGGGATGCAGATAATCCATGGTTCCTTTTACTTAAAAGCAACACTGAATTATGGCGAACTCCTTCTTCTTCCACTGATCCATATTCAAGGGCCACGGAGGTGCATTCCTTCTTGGCTTGTTCTGCCTAATCACTCCAAGGAGACGAGACCTTGGGTAAACTGTTACAGTGGACATTTGCAAAATATTCCAAGGGTGCGTGTAGAAGAATCCAGAATGCCATATCCTGTGGCATCTTCGTCCCGTTCAATAATTCCCTGGATATGGATTTCACTAACATTTGCCTAACTTATTTTCTTTATCCCAAACCAATCTGTTTTTCTCCCACTCTCAGTGCAAGCTGTGTGTTCCGATGTTAATTATTTGTTTATTTTACCCGTTTAGAATGTGTCTTACTTACATTCAATCGCGTACGTTGATCTACTTTTCGAACTTCAGTACAAACCACACTAGCGCTCCACATGGTAAAGTCTGAGATAATCGGTGTCCTTAGTGTTTCAGACTAGCCCACTTCGCTACATTTAAACATTGGCTTGCTCGGGATATTTCGCATGTGACCGCACACATTGCGTTGTTTATAGTTGAACAGTTCAACAGTGAATGATGGGATAAAATGCATGCCTTTGCAAAACCCACAGGATGGAAAATGCAGAAGAAAAGTAAGGGCGAAAATGTTCCAACGTGAGACGTGAATCATCAATAGCAAAGCCATCGCAATGTAGCACAGTGTTGTGTAGAGTTTAGCATTAAGATGAAAGTCTAGAAGTCTCTCGGATGTCGCGATGTCTGGTAGATTCACCAACTGTGTTTGTAGTGCATTCCAGTGGAAACAGATTCTAAGAGAGTAAAAATACTCCTTACAATCCAAACGTGAGTGTTGCGTTACTGATTTCAGGTAACGTCCTCGACATTGTTTGTAAGAGGCTAGAGTCCGCAGTGATGTATATGGGGGCTCGTGTTCGGTTAGTATCCGGTAAGTGAGGACGAGATCCCCTCGAAGCCGTCGGTATTTCGAGGAGAACACACCGAGTAAACCAAGGAGCAGTTCGTTACTGAGACCGGTTAGTCCACGTCATGCCTTGGTAGCTCTTCTTTGGAGTTGCTCCAAGAGACGAATATCTCGTTCTAACCACGGGGGGCCATGCCTGGACCGTATCTTTAATATGGGGAGGAAGATAGGTGTTGGTCAACGGTGGTACTAGTCGTCGTTCAAAGGTGCCGAGAGCTCACCACAAAAGTCTTAAGTTCAAGTTTGTCACATTCGCTGCTTTCGAGTATTCTAGCGAATTGTCTACACTTTCTTGAAGGATGATACCAAAATCTTGTTCACTAGTCGCCTGTTGCAAAACGTGCTGTCCTATAAGAAATGTGTTGGTGAACATGCTGCGTACCGTCAGCAGGTGACAGTTTTCAGGGCTCAGTGGGAGCTGGTTCCTTTCTGCCCATTCATTAATCAGGTCCAGATCGTTCTGGAAATAGTCACGTTCGGATGCTGTGGGAATTGCTCCCCATGTTTTAGCACCAACTGAAAATATCTACATTGGGGATAAAAAATTTTCTGGGAGGTCATTGATGACAAACAAAACCAGTAACAGGCCGACGGATCCTTGCGGTACATCCCTGAATACGCACAGGCTTTCGGCGTGAATGTTGACTATTCTTACCTTGTGGGTTCTGTTTTGTAGATAATCCTCTAAACAAGTGAGCAGGGGATCGTTGATAGCGTAGGCTGCAAACTTTTGGCGGAGAAGGAAATGATTGGCTTGTCGAACACCACATCTATGGGGACTGTTTCATCAGCTGCTCTGACCCATGAATCCCAGGTAAGGAACCGATTTGTGAGACAAGACCGTCTGCGTCTGAAACCATGTTGGACATTGGAAATTATTTGTGAGTGGAAGTCAAGTACATGATGACCATCTGGTTCACGCGGTCGATTATTTTGTTTCCTCTTTATATAGAATTGAAACACAGTGCCATCACTGTGTGCAGTACACATATTCTCAACACCCATGGCTCGCAGTGGCATCCTTTTCTGGGTAGTCACTTATAGGCCAGGTTTAAGCCACAGTGCATCCAAATGAGTTTGTTTCCACATGTCTTTAAGGCAGTTTTGTTGGCCATTTTGATTGTTGTTGTTGTTGATACGCCTGTGCCGAAAGCACAGCTTATTGAGTACCGTATTCTAGTCCCGGTTAAATGGTTGTTGTTGCCGTTTGAGTCGTGCTTGTTCAAGGCTTCCAAGCGATTTGTCGTTTACATGGCGAGCACCAGCTCGGAGATTTCAAGTAGGAAAATGCGTGATATGTGGCCTTAAGTTGTGCTTTACATCGGTTATTCATCACGGCTTCGCGGCGGTTTGCAGTGATCAGTGGCAGCTAGTCAGCAGGCTGTACATCCGGTCCGGTGATCATCTTTTCGTCTTTGAATTGAGTAGGAATTTTTGGGAATAAGAAGCGGCATCAAACCAAAACAAATTGACCCTGCAAAATTGCACCTAAAACACCCCTACTTGTCTTTAACTTCTTTAACTTTCTTTAACTGGTTTCTTACTGGTAAGTAATGGTAACCCGGAAACAAAAAAAACCAAGATACCAATGGTATGTATAGCTAAATGCTCAACCTGTCTGAATATGCATAAGCGAATGGTCGGTAGCGCGTATTCAATTGGTGAGTGGTGTCATAGCAACAGTCTAGCCAGTTGACACCGACGGAATGACGGAAATAGCTGATGACCGTGGTATTTAACTATTTCCGAGGATAGTGCTCAGTGATAAACTTTGGAACTTTACAAAGTTGTCATGGGTCGTTTGCGAAAGTTTCTCCAAGACTAGAACCGTCAGAGGTATGCATATAAGTGCGATGTCAATCTGAGCTACTCTCTGCAGCGTTTGCCCTCACTACAGCAGCGTGAGCTAAGTTGTGTTAAAACTCCTAAACCTTCCTTTTATTGACAGTGCGACTACTATAAGGAGAGAAACAAATAGAATATACGGGCATTGATTGACGTTTGGGTGTGCCCTTAAGTACAATATGTATGTAGCTGATATGGTAGCTCGAAACCGTGTTGATTCGCGTGGCGGCTTGCGTACGCTATGGTGACCTTTGCTGCGAGAAGAGTACGTGAGGCCCCCTTGCCGTGGCTGTTGTTCGTACGAAGGTAACTACTAAAAATACCATTAGATGGCTGCAGACAAATGATGATCAAACACTTGTTATTTTAATCTGTCAAAATCTTCCATCACCGATATCGCCCTTCCACATTCACATGTGCTTGATTAAGTGGATGGCTACGCGTCTTACTAGTGTAACATAAATGACTTACTTTTGCGGTACAGTTTCAGAACCACAGTTTTCTTCAGTGATGTCAATTCACGAATTTTGCTCAGTAGTTTCTCCAAAGTGGCAAACTTTGACCGATCCTTCAGAATCAAGCGGCATACTTCTTTGTTCTCCAGGGAGCGTCGAGATGGAAATACCAGTTTGACCAACATCTTCACTGTGCTTGTTAGGTCTGTCGGCACAACTGGAGGCAGACCACCAAGCCGGCAAACCAGAACAGCCAAGGTAGTGGGGTCACGTGCCTTCAGCGCATACTGAGAAACGATTCGCTCAGCGCCGTGAGACACGTGGAGTCGGTTTCGGCACACCGTAACGTATTGATCAGAGACGCAGCGCGAGCACCAAATAGAACTACTCGGTGATAGGACTTCAGATATGCTGGCACGTATGGTACCTGTTAGCACCACCGGTGGATTTTCACCACTGCATCAGCTACAGATGATGTAAGATGATCCAGCCACGTGAGATCATTTTCGCATACCTTGTTAGTTGCTTGTAGTGTGGTTGACGAGTATGCACGAAATGAGGTCATCACACAATCTTCATCTTCTGATATTCATATTTGGAATTAGGAAGGAATTCGTGTTTCAAAATTCATCTTTCATAATGGCTTGATGCCCTGGTACCTCGGGTTGATCGATACTGATTTCACATGTCTGCCGAGATTAGTAATTGGTTTGCAAACACTTCATCACTAAGCGAGGTGACTTCGGCAGTGCGCTACTGTAATATTCCTTTGGTCCGGCGTTCTGAGCTCTTCCGTGTCCAAGTAGTGCAACAAGCCGCAATGCAAACTAAAGACCTCGTAGACGGCTGGACGCTCGAGCCGCCTAGTAAGAGGCCGATCTAAAGGAAGCAGCTAAGGAAGCACGGAAGAGAAAGGAACAGTGCCAGCGAGGAATATGAGGGTAATGATAACAGGAAGCAAAACCGATCTGCCACTTACCCGTTAACATGTTACTGTGACACCCGCGGCTCGGCTACACTACTGGGTCAAATGCAATCCGCTGATCTGGTCGTCCATTTGTGATCGACCAGCGAATGACGTTTGAATTGACCTCCTCCATTTGTGCACGTGACCTTGACCCATCTGCCCAACTTCTCTGATACTGAAACTGGGAGCAGGAAATTGTCCCAACTGACTGGAGCTTCTCCGTTATTGTCCCGATCTTCATAGGAGGCTCAGGTTTGGAATGCGGCAATCATGGAGGAACCAGCCTACTCCAAATCGACTCCAAATTGCTTTCTTCTGTAATTCTTCACAGACTGACTGGCACTCGTGAAAGCCAGATTCGTGAGTAGCAACCCGAGTTCCATCGATGTTCGGGATATATCGACCACCTATTCACCTTGCTTCCGTTGTTGTAGCATCGTCACATATATTGGCAACCCACGGTTGTAGTGTTCCTCGACATTAAAGGTGCCGTCTCTTTCATGGATCGATGTGCCCTTTGGGACTTTGTGCTAAGGAATGGTGTGCACGAGAAGTATGTAAAAATTATGCGAGCGCATTACGTATGTGGCTTGAGCAGAGTGAGGGTTTATGGTAGGCCGTCGCAGTCCTTCCTTATCTCCAGCGGTGTGAGACAAGGATGTCCGCTATCCTCTTTCCTCTTCAATTTCGTTATTGACTAAGCCATGGAGGTCGCGTTCACAGTACACGATTTAGAAGATGTGGATCTGTTTCCAAAAGAGTGACTTGTTGACTCAGACTATGATGACGATATTGTCCGCATCTGTTACAGCTCACAAACGTGCCAAGTGGCATTGAACAGCTCAGTCAGTCACAGTCACATCTGGTTTTGCTTCGCACCCTCAAAGTGCAAAGCTTTCCTCAACGATTGGCCTGCACCGCGTCCTGCGCTGACGCTTGGTGGGGATCAGCTAGAACTCGTCCAAAAATTTAACCAGCTATATTGTTGTATCAGGTCCGTTAGAATTGAAGACGTGGTGACGAACCATATGACAAAAGCTCGAGGCACTTTTTTTGATATTTACCACTTTTGGCGCCGGCGGTACATCACTCTCCCCTGAAGAACATAGTGTCCAATGCAGCCGTACGTTCGAGCCTACTGTACGGTTGTGAAACCTGCCCCTTTAGATCAGCCGACCTAAAGAGTCTAGTTCCGTTAGACCACAGGTCCTTTCGCAGTTTGACTCGAATCTGGTAGGAACACGGTGTGAGCAATGAGCCTGTTCGACATCTTCTTACTGGCGTAGGAAGAAGGAGAGAACTGCTCATCTAGCCGAACAACCTCCAGGTAGTGCCAGCTTTGTGGTCCGGGCTAATCTTGTTCCAGCGAGTGGTTCGGTGACAGTGTTCCGGGACATTGGAATACATTGGAATATATTGGAATATTGAGAGCAGGAGGGAGATCCCTTGTCAGCTCCATCGGTTCGGAATCATCACAAGATGGGTGCTTGTTGTCGGGAAAGGTTACTTATTCGGAGATCATCACCTTTGAAGTAAGAGCACCAGGACTCTGCCATGTGCGTTGGATGGGTGTCCAGCAACAGTTTAATAGTTTCTTCTGTCTGCGAATCAATGATGTGTTTCGGCAAACTGTTCCAACCATTTACAACTATGGAAGAGTGGGCAGCTTGCGGACGGCGCGAAGTGTCATCGGCTTAAATAATTTCCATTTGTGGTCACGTGTCGAACTGCCTACACTTAGATGGAAGAACTGCTGCAGCTCACTTCCGAGCTCTCCCCTTAAGATGCGTCTGGTGTAGAGGAGATCCCTGCGACGGCGGCGATATTCCATGGAGAACAGGTTTAGTCTTAAGTCGAAGAGTGTATGGAAGATCCCGAAGCTCCGATACAGCTTTTGAACCACGCCTCTGCACCTTCTCTACCAGGTCATGTTCAGATTTCGTTAGGGAATAAGCCACCGGGAGACCTTATGCTAGGATCGGACGAACATGCGAAGCGAACGGAGTTCGAAAGATCTCCAACGTAATTTTACAGAACGAACTTCTCAAAACCCAAAGCATTCGGTCGGCTGCCGCAACCTTCTTCTACTTGGCGGATTTTCGCCAAGCAAGCGTTCTCTCTGTAAAATGCCACAAATGTCTATTAAACAACACTGTGACGTGGCGGACATGACCCGCAACTAAATAAGGTCACTGCTTCTTGCCTTTCCGGAAGAGCTTATCTAACTCACGGACGTCAGCCAATTCGGAGAAATTATTTGATCCTTTCCCATGTTGGCGAATTCATCATGCACAGCCACAAATTCAGCACAACAGTAACAAATGCGCTCAACATGATTACTAAACCATGCAATTACAAATATACGTAAAATATAACTTCAGTATCTAATGGTTACATAGCAGCACTTGTGAAAATTACTGGGTATACGCACTGTATTACTACGCTTATGCCTTTTGTGGTGTGTCTCGCACCGTGTGGAATAAAACATTTCTTCATTTATTTCACGCACCAGGCTCCAATGGTTAGGCCACGTGTTACGCATACCAGCACAAGGACTCCAGCGACGTGTGTTGTTTGTTTGGTGTGGATGGAATGAAGGCCTTTACTTCGAAATTGGCCTCGGTTGAAGCCTCTCAGCTCCCTGGTTGGGGACCGAAGGACGTTGAACACAGTAGGCTGGGTACACCTTTTGTCATGGCTAGAAGCCGACCACAATGGCGTTTGTGTTGTGAGTGTCTCTGTCCTTCTCCTTCCCGCTTAGCCATCCATCCATCCACAATCACGTTTTTAAGGCATAATATAACTCTTTTGCGACACAATAATCGGCTGTTAGTCCTCCGAAACGATATACATCCGTTACTGGTGGTACAGCCAGCGTTCCTCTATTGCATGTGGTTTAATTTGCTTATGTATTGCGGCACAATAGCTGAGGCGTTTTCCACTTCTAGCTAATGTGTATAATAATAATATTGCTACTAGGAATTCAACTATAGCAAACCATGCTACGTCATGTGCATAGAAGGGGGTGAGTGCGGAAGAACGCTGAATTAGTTGACATTTGATTCCACACCAATCATATCGCTACGCTTATGTCATCGTTTAAAATATATTAAAATGATCGTATCGATGAATGAAAAGTAAACGCCGCACTGTTTCTGGAAAGCAAAATTGCATCTAGTCTAAGAAAGCAAAACCATGTGCAAGAATTGAGTCACATAGAAACGAAGCAAAACTAATTCATCATTGCGTTAAATAAAGGACATGTGTGCAGAGCAATACATCGAAACGAATTCGATGAGGAACAGGTTCCAAATCTCATTAGCTCGGTTGTCAGAGTTTCGTTCGTGATGATTACCAGCAAACTACAATGACATGGACCTGATTTGAAATAGACTGGCAACTAAAAGGTACTACACATAAACGAACCCATAGACAGGCTTTTTAATGTATTACGATAACTATGCCGTACGTATTTCCCACGAATCCTGCGGACTGGTATCCACTTTCACAATAATCAAAAATCATGGATGATGGTAACAATCTACGTGGGTTGGTTATCATTTTGAGGTAACCGCCGCTAACTTCGTAGCGGAAGACATGTGGCAATGGAGCAATGGTTTATGACGGGTGTAACAGCGGTTGCTTGACATGTCCCGTAGAACCGTTAGGGCGAAAAATGCAAGGTAAAAGAAACTGCCAGTAAAAGTGCGCATGCAATACTTTATTCACCAAGGGGTTTGAATGTGCATATATGTGCGCATTTCTGCCAGGGATTCCAGAGGATGATTACAACGGCCACTGTTTGATGGTCATGGGTTATATCATATAGTGTAAATTTAGTCAGGGTATCGTCATTGCTTTATATGGAACGGAATAAGGGGGACCCCTTAATTACATGCGGCGGAAGGGCATTCCACGGTTGTGACACTCGGAGGGAGTAAAGGTTTCGTCGACATTCCAGCCGGTTGTACTGCGTGGCCGGCTTCACCTGATGACCCCTTAGAGATTTGTGTTGGCTGCGTTCCAAAAGATAGTGGCATGTATGGTTGGGGTTTTGGGATCTGATACACTATTAGGAGATCTCCCAGTAGACAAACTTCTGACGTACTTCGTCACCCTGCGTTGTGCAGCATTGATCGCGGTGAGGCGGTACTTCTGCCAGGGTTGCCACGGTTGGATAGCGTGTATCTTATCCGGTCTCACATAGGCGCCAAGAATTTACGAAAAGGCAGAGGCGTCAAACTTCCAGAAGGTTCTAAGAAAGAAGCCAAAGTACTAGTTTGCTTTCTTTGAGAGCATTTCAGCCTACATCAAACATCTTGCACGAGCACGCCAACATCGCACTCATGAGAATTTAGCTGTGTAATTTGCGGCCCTAGCCGGTAAACGTGAGTGCTCTAATGGCGTATACTCAGAATTTCTCACTTTGTAATGTTGAACTGTAGCGTGTTCTCGATGGACCATGTGTATCCTTTGGTCATCTCTTCTTATAGAGCACTAGGATCCTCCACTGTATTAATAGCATGCCATATTTTTAGATCATCATTAAATATTGGGCGGTTGGAAGACAGAACGCGAGTACCGAGCCTTGATGTACACCACACTGAAGTTCGACTGGTTCCGAAAGGGTGTTGCGATCCTTCACATTCAGGTGACGTTGAACGAGAAAAGTCGCCATCCAGCCCAGAACGAGGCCGAAGACCCCATAAATCTTATGGTTGTTCAGTAGCGTATGATGGTCCAGAAATCTCGCTAGGCAGCATCTACTCCTACACCAGCATCCACAGATACCGTTCAGTATTCACTAGCGATCAACAGCCTAGTAACACAGGACCAATTCTGGCGAAATCCGTGCAGCTCTGGCATGAGAATAATGTTACTCTCCAGGTACACCATGAGCGTCTTATCTATAATGGACTCCAGGATATTAGATATCAGTAAAAGAAGTGTATTCAGGCGACGAATCGCTGGCTTTGCACGGCTAACACTTTTGTAGATTGGAGTAGTGATCCCGTGCTTCCACATCATGCCGATGGGAATCTCTTTAAGCAACCTATGATAGAATTTCGGTAACGGTAAGCTAAACTCATGTCAGCAACTTGCAACGTCTTCTGACGAATGTTATCTGTACCAGGGGAGCTGCACTCGTACAAGCGCATCAGCCATTTCAGTAAAGCTGTGGTTTTAAAAGATATGTGGTTTAGTTCGGATGGCGACATTATCTGTGCAGGCAGGATGTAAGATGATTGCACACTTAGGGACATACGGCCTGTTACGGACATCCACAACCAATGGAACAATGGTTTATTACAGGTAAAAAAGCACTGCTTAACAAGTCCCGTAGGATGGAAATTATTGCGAAAATCATTTGCGTGATAAAGTGAAAAGCGTTGTGCTGGACTCACCATAGACATATGTTGAATAGCGGAGATGTTCGCGTATTAAACGTATAAATCCATAAATCCGTTGGTTAGGCGTTTGGCAAGACACCGCTTGATTGCGTTTTGTAGCCCCTGGCTACCAGGACTGTTGCGGGCCCGTCAAAAATCCACGCAAAAACGCGCCAGAAACACCCGGCAGAATGGCCGTGGGAAGCGGGGTCCAATTCCTCCCCACAACGCAGCCGAGCTCAGCCACTCCGGGACGAGGCCCGACTGCACAACTTCGGACAATGCTCATTTGCAAACTACCATCTCTTCGTGGTGACTATTTTCCCTAACTTAACAACCCATGGCATTGGACGTGATCGCCCTTTGTTGGTCGTAAAAGAGCCTACAGAGGACCACTTGCCTTTTCTTTCTCTTCGCCTCAGTTGGGAGTTGGTCGGGTCACGTGATTGCGTGTGAGTCGTTAGCTGGCCAGCCTTCGCGTCTAAGTCATTAGCGCGAGTTCATCGTAACCTCCTCTTGTGTGCGTCCGTTTCGAGGGCTCAGTGTCTATCCGCACACGCGCGGCTAGGATCGTTCACACGTTCGCTCAGTTTTCCGTCTCACCGGCTAAGATAGCGTCATCAGGTCAGCGCAAATCCGTTCGATTGGCCAGCGTTACAAGTCATCGTAGGCGTGGTCCAACTGTGCCAGCGACAATCTTATCAGGCAATTACGCAATCATAACAGAGGCGGCGTCTCCTCAATTATAACAAGGACATAAAATGAAATGTAAGTGAGACAATGCATCGTCAACTCGTTTGTTAAATGTCGCCAGATTGGGAGCAGAGATGACATAATAAGGGAAGACGTTCCAAGGCTGGTACACGCAGGGGGAAAGAAATTTCTACGGCATGCAAGCCGGCTATACTGAATTGTCAGTTTCAGACGGTGACCTCTTAGGTAAGTGTTGTGGTTCAATTACAACCGGGGACGACAGATGTGGTTTGGATTCTTCATAATTTGATAAACCATTATGAGATCCCCCCGCAAAAGCCGATATAAACTACTGTACATTCTTAGAGATTTCCGTCTAAGCTGATAGGGCAGATGAAAGAGGCCACTGACGTTCTTGGTTGCTCTTCGCTGAGGAGTCTCGAGGGCAACAAGATCCTGTTTCTGTCACGGCTGCCAAGCCTGAATAGCATATTCCACTTGCGGTCGCACGTAGGTGTTAAACATTTGGGGAAATATTGAGGGATCAAACCGATCGAAGGCTCTGCGAAGAAAGCCGAAGTTTTGATTGCCGGTTCTCGTCGCCTTCTCTGCTTGTTTTGAACACCCGAGATCTTCCTGTACCAATACACCCGGGTCACGCTCCTGAGAAACCTTCTCCAAGTTGAAGTCTCCAAGCTTGTAAGCGCTCACCAGCTTGTGACGCAGATGTATCACCTTGCATTTAGCTATGTTCAGTTGAAGCATGTTCCTCTTTGACCATTCGTAAATGCAATCTAGGTCATGTTAGAGCAGATCCTGATCTAGCTTTGTAATAAAATCGCCCACCATATCTTGATATCATCGGCGAAAAGCAAGAAAGTTGAGGAGACAACTGATGCCAGGTCGTTGATAAACACCAGGAATAAGCGCGGTCCCAGCACTGAGCCTTGTGTAACACCACATTCCACCGATGTATCATGCTACACCCAATAACTATACGCGACCAATCACACGACTATAGTGCATGCGCTGAATGGTCTCTGTTTCGCATTGGTTCGTTCAGTTCGACATGTTTTCACTTGGCTCCGGTTAGGAGTGGACTATATTTCCACACGTACCATTCGGCGTTGGTGTTTTTCCTACGTCTAAACGGGACTACGGGTCCAAACATGGATTGGGAATGCACGATCAATTGGTAACAAAATGACGAAGGGCACTATGATCCCACCTGCGTGTCTCTCATTTCTCTGGCCCGAGACGTCAAAAAAAACATTTCTTACAAGGATGGATTCAATGCAAAATTTCCTTCCAACATTAGGTGACTCTTTTCCCTGTGTTAAATCCTTTCATCACACTGTCAGACACCCACTGGATTTTTTCGTTCCGCCAGCACTTGGTTCCGAAGGACAAAGACATTTCGATGCAGTAAACCTAATGGTTAAATCTAGGATCTCACAAATGATTCAGTCATTTGATGAACTGTGGGGAAATCAGCAGAGTGCGTTTTCCGCTCGCTGTCAGTTTTGGAGGTTACAGCAGAAGCGCGGAGAAAGCGTAAACCGTTTTATCGTACACATACACCAAGCTACCCCTGAGTGTCGTTACAACACAATCGCTTCGATGCGTTTTTAATAAGTCATGAAAATTCAGTGCTTGATAGCTGGAATTATAGATGATGGATCAGGAGAAAAACTATTATCCATGGAAGAAGAAACTCTTTCTTGGGACAGTTTGCAACCTTATTCGGCAGAGGAAACATCTGAAAAATCAGTTGTCCACTTTTAACCCCGCCCAGTCTGCAGAAACTGAGAACAAACTAACTCGACCTTCTTCCTCTGCGAATCTTGTACGGAAGTTTGTGTGCCGCCAATGGGGTGAGCAACACACTTCCCCCTGCCAGTGCCATCACTTGCGGTAAAGTTGGGCATTTGGCTCGTGTGTGCCTTTTCCTGCCATCGCAAGTCTCGATTAAAGCACTGAAAGGAAACAACGGTGAGTCATGTGATTCACAGTTAAACTTTACAAAGCATGTATTTTCGAACTGTTCAAACGTGACCAAAGTACCTCCGTATGTGATTACGCTTGTTGTTAATGGTCAGTCTGTTTTAATCGAATGAGACACCGGCTCAGCAGTGACATTAATAGACCAGAATGCACTTTCACTATTACCTAATTTGGAACCGAGCGAAACAGTTTTCAAAACTTATACGGGGAGGTCATAGACTTACTGGGAAAATGTCAGGTGCTAGTTCAACATCAGGGGAGGTCGCACAACTTAATGCCTCATGTTGGACCTCGTGCATCGACCAATCTTCTGAGCCGCGACTGT
>CALYDF020005539.1:0-14237 GCA_944474145.2 Dicrocoelium dendriticum | reverse complement strand
GCACATGTTGCAGACCCCAGTGACTTGGGAAGAGTAGTCAGTTTCGCAAACATTGACGGCGACTGACCCGAGAGCTCCGTCGCATTAAAAACGCATGGTGGACGGAGAAGCGAAGCAGTTGGAATGCTACGCGAACGTCGCCAACACAAGGAATTCTTTGACTCCTTGAAGGCGGTGTATGGACCGAGATTGGAGCCGCTGAGGACACTGATCGATGGTAGTTCAGGCGCTACCTGCACACAGACCGCAGACAAATGCAGATCTGGCGGAAACACTTGAACTGTCTCTTGAACAACCGTTCAGAGATCGACTGAACTACTTTGAATGGCATAAAACAGCGCGATGTGAAGGCAAGTCAGGCAGACGCGCCGACACTGGATGAGACGCAGAGAGCACTTGCTCAGCTGCGAAACGGTAAGCGTGCCGGTGCCGACGGGATCCCGCCTGAAGTATTGAAACACGGCGGACCCGCGTTGGTGACTGCGCTGCACCACTTGGTGCAACGCGTGTGGGTTGAGGTGCTTCCTCAGCTGAAGGATGCCATTGTGCTACCACTGTACAAGGGCAAAGGGAGCAAGCAATGTTGCACGAATTATCGTGGCATCAACTTGCTGAGTTGTGTGGGTAATGTGATTGCCCGAATCCTGCTCAACCGCCTCGTCAGTCAGGTTGTGGAACCCAATGTGGCGGAAGAGCAGCGTGGATCCCGTTCGGGTCGCAGCACTATAGATATGGTGTTTGCGGCTCGTCAGTTGCAGGAGAAGTGTAGAGAACGACACCAGACTCTGTATTCGATTTTTGGTTGATTACACTAAGGCATTTCATGCGGTGAACCGCGAGGCATTGTGGCTGGTGTTGGGTAAGTTTGGTTGCCCGCGTAAGTTTGTAAGTTTAATTGAATGTCTGCACAGTGGTATGCGAGCGAGGGTGCAGCTGAGTGAGAGACCTCGGATGACTTTGCAGTTGTCTCTGGTGTGAAGCAAGGCTGTGTCTTAGCTCCTGCCCTGTTTAATATATATCTTCATGCAATGATTATCTTGTGCTTTTGATGCGGCTTGTGCTTACGGTGTTCGTGTGGAGCACCGTATTGATGGTGGGTTGATGAACATCCGTCGTTTCGGTGCGAGAACCCTAGTCTGTGAGACGACTATCCGTATGTTGCTGTTTGCTGACGACTGTGCGTTGTTTTCACAGAGCGCGGATGAGTTGCAGCACATGACTAGTGCTCTGGCTTCGACAGCGGCCAAATTCGGGCTCACCATCGACACAAGCAAAACTGTCTGTCTCTTTCAGCCTTCATGGGAGGTGTAATCTTCAATGTTGCCGCGAATCAGCATTGGTGCTGAAGTATTGGAAACCACCTCCCGCTTTTGCTACCTTGGGAGTGTGATATCGACTGATCAGCAGCTACACGTTGAGTTGCGTATTCGCGTGTCGAAGCCAACAGCGGCATTCTGGAAGCTAGAGTACCGAGTGTGGAACAACCATCAGCTTACCATTGGCACGAAGCTGATGGTGTACAAATCCATGGTGCTGTCCGTACTTCTATACGGAAGTGAAACGTGGACGACGTACCGTCGGGATGTGCGATATCTTGAGCGTTTCCAACAGCGGTGTCTGCGACGAGTTTTGCGCATCAGTTGGGACGACAGAGGTTCGGACACGGAAGTGTTGCTCCGAAGTGGGATATATGCAGTGGACTGCATACTTTCACTGAGACACCTGAGATGGCTCGGTTATGTGAGCCGTATGGATTCGACGCGGATGCCGAAACAACTTTTATACGGTCAGCTGGGTATTGGGAAGCGGCATATGCGGAAAGCAAAGTTACGTTACCAGGACATGATCAAAGTGAGCCTCTCACCTACTAATCATACTTGCAGTTCATGGGGATCGAAGGAGGTTGCTCGGCGTGCATGGCGCAATCTAATCACGAAGGCAGTTGCCGAAGTCCGGGAGAAAGCCCTTGTGATTACAGAGAAGACACGGCAACTGCGGAAGCGGCAAGCACCGATGGGTTGTACTCCATCGATTTCGAGCGCAGGTGCTGTAGCACATGCGGTCGCGAGTGCCTGAGTCAGGCAGGCCTAGTGAGCCATGAGTGCGGCCACTCGGGACCACTACCGAAGCGACGACGGGTCCTGCAGAGAACGTAGGCAGAACCGGCGCAGCGTTTGTAGGTACGGTGCATTCGATTTACTAACCGCATGCTTGCATGCTCAGTCTCTTTATTTCAGGTGTTGGGTTTTCAATTTTGCCATATTGCTTTTCTTTCTAATATAAGTGTCTATTTGTACTCTATTCTATAAACTTGCACACCTCGCTTAAGCCCATTGATTCATTACCTATAGCATGTTTGTGTTTATAGCATTTCCGCAAAGTATACTTTATGAACTCGTGAATTTACCTCGGATTCTTCTGTAAACAACTTATTTCATATGTTCATTAAGATTTTTGTCACCGTTTCCTTATGCATTACACGATTTATTTTCCTAGATATCTTTCAAGTGATTGGCTGTTGCTTGATGTCCCCGGTGTGGCTGCGTTTGATGTGCATGTTGACAAGCTGCCTACCTGTCTATTACCCACTACATCGTTCACACTGGCTCCAGGAGACAGTTGGTCGTTGCTGGAGGGGACGGGGTGCACGATCCTTGTGGCCGTGTTATGATCAAAGAGTGGTTCCATACACTCAGTGTGGAACGGACTACGGTACAGCGACTGCCTTGTGCGCGCTTGATACCCCAAATACAGCATGCTCATGTTTGCCTACGAAGGAGTGTGGGCCGGCTCCGTTGATGAAACGTGGCTCCCATCCGCATGCCTCCCGGTCTTATTCCTCCGGGTTTACACTGGATTTGGGGTGTGTGGGTGGAGCTGTGTGTAGTGCAGCGAAATCCTTCTGTAGGGGCAGGCGTCCTGTGGCTTGCCACAGGGATTGACTAATCCGAAACCGGATGCCGCCAACCATATGTTTATGCGCACGTTTTCAACAGGACTTCGACTCTCGCTTTGGCAGCAGCCAAATTCGGGCTCAACATTAACACAAACACGACTGTTTCTCTTTTCCAACCTTCACCAAGAATGGATTCCTTGGGCCTGCCACAATTCCAGGTTACGGATGAGGTTTTGGAAACAGCTTCGCAATTTTGCTACCTTGGGAGCGTAACTGCAACCCGCCTGTAGATGACGATGGAGCTGTGCATTTACATATCGAAAGTGGCTACTGCGTTCGTAAAACTAGCGAAACGTGTGTGTTGGAACGAATCTCTTGGTATGCAATTCGATAGTGCTTTTCGTTCTTCTATAAGGCATCAAACATGGACGTTTTACCGGAAGGACGTCAGATATCTGGAGTGATTTGATTAAGTGTCTACGACGGATTCTGCGCATCCGCTGGTGCGCCAGTGTTACAGACACGGAAGTGATGCACTGCAGTGACATGTATGCAGTGACCTGCATATTTCTGTTGCTACACTTGTGGGGGCTGTGGCATATCAGCCGAAGAAATTCGACGACGATACCCAAACAGCATTTATACGGCCAAATAAGTACAGGGCGGCGACGTGCGAGCAAATTGAAATTACGTTATCGGGACATAAACAATGTGTATTTATCACGAACTAATTTGGATTTCAAGTGTTAGGAAGCAAAGGCAGTTGATCAGTGCCAATGGAGTGAGCTGATCAAGTAGATGATTTCCCATGTGCAGCGGAAGGCAGTGTTGCATGCGGAAGAGGCGCGTCGTATACAGAAGCGACAGGCCGGGGTAGAGGCTACTCCATCGACGTCAAGCTTATGGTGCTGTAACACATACAGACACGAATTCCTGGGCCAAGCGGTTCCGGTTACTTCGTGGGACCAGCATGCAAAGGACGATGGGCCAACTGAGTATGTAAACACAATCAAGACAACGATTGGAAGGTGAGCAGCGTTCGCTTCTATTTGATATACTAAAGCAGGCTAATAAGGCGCTTGAAGTAGCATGTGTGCCGCAATGTCGCCGCAGTTGGTCTGTACGTGTGCTTGCGGGTTCAGTTCAGTTCAGTTGCACAACTACTATCCAAGCACCGAAATGAGGTGGATTCAGTTGCCACGACTCGCACCTTAAAAAAAAACAATAAATAACATCGGCAAGATAGTAGAGTTGGGTGCAAAGAGAATGTAAAAAAATTGAAAGTAAGAAGGAAATACGTTAGAATAATCGGAATGGAACAAAAATCAACAAGCAGATGAAAGGAGTCGAATGCAGGAACGCCACTGACTTCGTGAATACGCCATGTTTGACACGGTCTCCACGCATTGGTGTTGGCTGTCCAGTGGCTCCCATCCACGAAGATGGCACGCACCAGCCTGATCAAGTCTCTCAAGCCATTACTTCAAGCTTCTATGCCACGTCCTGGATAAGTCACCTCGAAGTTTTGCTCATATTTATGCGGTCACGGTTTATAATGCACGCCGATAAAACCGATCAACAGGCATACGGAGGACAGGGCCTAGCCAAATCAACCGATTAAGAATTAGCAAACACTCGAGTGAGGCTTCAGATGGCCTTTTGTCAAAAAGCAACTGGCACATCTCAGCACTGCTCACCCATTGTTTCCACCAGACGTGAGCAATATTCCAGTGGCTGTTCAGAAGTGACTAGAACCGGAAGTGTATCGGCCCAGTCTTACAATAGCACTTTGCACTTTGACGGTGCAAAATGCCTTCCAAACCGTGTAGCGCTACGCATAAGTCTGTGCGGTAGTGTTTGCATAGCCAAAACATCAGACGCAAGGAGAACTATGTCTTCCGCTTACTCCAGGTTTGTCAAGTGGTCGCTTGGCAGAACTTCCACTCAGATAGAGTTTGAAAGAACCGAATCACTCCTGGTCGTTTCGAGCACAAAGTTGAAGAGGAAAGGGGATAAAGGACAACCCTGACGAACCCCACTTTTGGGAACCCAGGAGGGTTTCCAGTAGACCTTTACACGGCCTCGGGAATCACGGTATAGGGGCTTCAAACTGCAAAGGATTTTAGCTGGTACATCCTTCATGGGTAGACAGTGCCACAAGCAGGCGCGGTCAACAGAATCGAAGACGACTTTCAAGTTAAGGAAAACCACCATAGTCGGTCATCTGTATGCGCGTCACTGCTCTAAAAATTAGCGAAGAGTAAACATAGGGTCGATGTAATCACGGCTTGAGCCTTCAGTGATTCGGTCCTCATTGGAACCAGTAAGCAGTCGAAGAATGCTACTCGTGAGAAGTTTTGTGGTAATAGAATTAAGGCCAATGTCCCGGTGATTTTCGCACAAAGTAGCTGACTCCTCTTGTAGAAGCGCACGACAGTTCACAGTCATCAGTCTGAAGGCACTTCTTCAGTGTCACACATCGTGTTAAAAACAGATGCAAGTACATTCAATAAAGAGTCGCCGCCATCTTTCAGCAGAGGTAGGGAACATCGTTGTGTCCCGGAGCTTTGCTTTGTTTTAGCAAAGTGATCCCATGTCGAATCATTTCCAAAGTAGGAAAAGGGATAACTACTTCTCACCTCGGCTCAGGTGATTGGGAAAAAGGCAGTCGCAACAGACTTGCTTAACTGCTCCGTAAGATGTTCCGCTTAACGGACTAGGCGAAGACGTTGAGAATGGATCAACAGTCCATCTTTCTAAGCTATTGTCCGTTAACTAGTGACTTTCGCGGACCTGTGTTCCGGATGAGCTGGAATAGCATATAATGGGCCTTGGCTAACCGTCCACTTTCCCGGTCAACTCGAACACTCATTGTCAGACGTCATTTCAGGGAGTTATAGATAAACTGAAATTTAATGCCCCTTGAAAGCTGTTTACGAGCTTCGCTCAAACTGATCAGCGCTTCAGATATCCATTCACAGTTACAACTTCTCTAGTCTGGGGCACAATATGCGTAAAATACATTCTTCATAGCACACTTGAGACGATCCCACTCAGCGTTCGGTTACACAACTGCGTTCATTATTGCGTGTTGTCTCTTGCATTTCAAATGTTGGTTGTATATTGACCTTCCCGGTGTGGCTGTGCATGATGTGAATTTTAACAAACTGCCCGTTTATCTATTACCCAGCACCTCGTCTAACTTGTCTCCAGGAGACTGCAGGTCGTTGCTAGTGGGGACGGGAGCACCAACCTCATGGCCGTGCTAGGCTTGAAGAGTGGTTCCATGCATCCAGTGAGCTAGAACTACGATCCAGCCACCGTCAAGTGTACGTCTAATAAGCATGATTCCCAAATTAGATAAACAGGAATGCCGCTGTTGTATATCAGCTGCATATATACTTTTACCATTAACTTAGACGTTTTGCAAAACACTGCACGTTTTGCAATACTCCTTGAACACCTTATAAAACAACATGGATTTTAGGCAAACCATTCTGGACGTTTCGCAAAACACATTTGACGTGAACAGCAATTTCCACGGAATTAAACCTTGGCCCATTCGATCAACTGCTGTTGAGGCAGGTAGGCGGCGATCCAGTTGTCTTCTGTCACTCTATGGGCGTTCGCGTATCTTTCATGAGTCAACCTATTCAGCTGCTTGATTATTGGATCGGGATAGACTACCATGACTCGACCAAACACTGCATATCTTTACTGGTCTACTGCTTCAAGTCTTTATTAATGAAAGTGGATTACAACGACTGGACGACGTTAGGACCATATTGTGTTCGAGTGAATACGACGGGACGCTGGAAGCAGTGGGCGATTGTACAGTCACTCCTCCTGCTCACTGGCTTCGTTCACCCAATTGTCCCGTGTCGCTCTATGGTCTTTCACCTATTTCCTGTGTGTGTATGGGTGAACCTATGCAGTGCAATCACTTGAACACTTCTGGCTATTAAGGATCTACCTAAACCAGTCTAGCTTCATTGGTTGATAGCTGTAGCCCATCACCAGTTTTGGATGGGGGAAGGGACCATAAAACATTCCGGCAATATTAGGCTTACTGAATGTAGCGTAACTGCATAAGCAGTGGGCGATTGTGCAATCCCTCCTCTTGATCATAAGCGTCAGTTGCCTCAATCAGAACCGGTAATACAGTTGTCCGCTGCCATCCTATGTGCTTGCGCACATCTTATTTGGGTATGTGGGCAAACATTTTCAACTGATCGAATCCACCAAAACCAGCCTCCTGTTTATGGCCTAACTTTGCAGTTTGGTATCAAGGCAGGGGATTAAGTCGAGCGGACATTGTGCACGCATGTTGGTCACGCGAATGTTACGGGACTGTGCAATCAGTGAGCAGTGGTGCAAGCCTTCCTCTTGATCATTGGCGTCTTTCACCTCCATCGAAACGGGTGACACTTTTTTCCTCTCACCCTGTAGGCTTTCGCGCATTTCCTGTGGGTATGTGGATTAACCTATTCAGCTACTCGATTACGGGATCCGTGCGTGCTTTCATGACTCCAGCAATCACAGCATAGCTTCATTGGCCTTGCGCTGCATGAAAAGATCAAAATGAGCGACGAGCATCGAGAAGAAGCATCTTCGAGGCAGAGGCTGTAAAAGCAAACAACAATGGCACAGAAAGAGATCCGCACTAAGCTTGTGTCCGTCAACGGCAAAATCATCCACACAGCTGCTGTAGTCGCCGATATGAACGGGAGCATGGCTAGAAACATCCTACTTGCCTACAGAAGGCAAGATCACTCAGAGCTGATGTGGAGGAATCAGCAGCGCGTTGAAGAAACTGCTGAACGGCATTCCGGAGATACTCTGGTGCAGCTACAGCAGCGGCTGAGCGAGATCGGTATCCACCGATCCCTAACTACTGTTTTCAACCCACTCAGGAGGTTTAGGATAACGCTCAAGAAATGTGTTCACGCGATGGACCGCGTCAACAATGCCACGACCGTCGCAAGTCGGTAGACTTCCGCTCTTGGCTACTCGGTACATGCACCGTATGACAGCAATGCATCTTCATAGATGTGAGGCGGTTCAATCTCCGTATGCAACGGACTCAGGCTCGCTCAAGAGAGGGAAGTGCGCGAATGTCTTCTTGCTTACAATCAGAGGCGGAATGATGACGCTGATTTTGGCAATGAATAACCAAGACATCGTCTACTACAAATGATCAGTGATGATGTTTGCAATGGTACCAAGTTCTCGAAGATCGTCGAAGAACTTACAGTGCTGATCATGGACAAAGTCAGGATCCACACGCCGGATGATCTAAGGAGAATCTTGGGCTCATCAAATCAAATGAAGTTCCTCTCGCTCTACTCGAACATGTTAAATTCAGCAGAACATTTGTTTTTGAAGGAGAAAGCGTCAGCGAGACGACTGCTGGCCAATCCGACGCTTGACTAGAAGCTAAACGCGGTCAGTCAAGAGAATGTTGGAAGGATAACCCAGCACGACTGCACGAACTGCGTCCTCAATTTAATTCTAAGCCTGACAAACGCCACAGCTGGACGCCCTTCATTAACTGAACGTGTTCAAAGTTAAAGCTCTCTTTTTCGTCAATACGTCATTGTCCTTTTAAAGTAAGCATTTTAACCTAAACTGCTGAAGCATGAAAGAATAGGGCGTGTACTGAGATCTCAATTGCGTAGACCTGTCAGGTTGAGATGGTCGGGACACTTTTGATGCCGTTTTACTCGCAGTGAACTTGTTGAGTGTGATCCGTAGCCTTTGGTTAGCTTTGAAGACTGTAGATAAGGATGGATGGATTCCGATCTCCCTCATCCGCCGCTGCAGCGGCACCAAAGTGCCCTCGGAATGCTGTTCAGCTGCCTCATCCAAGTGCTGTAAGCTAACGGGATTACGTTTCTTTCTGTTGTTTCGCTTAGTATTCATGCATTACTTTCCTGCATGCGATGATGATGTTTCTTTGCATGCGCCCGTTGAAATTCGCGACTTCAGCAGCTCCATGTGTGATTTAGCCGTCGACGAACACCAGCTGCTGCGCATCTGATTCTTTGACAAAGACCATGACTTGTATCACCCCGACATCCAAGATACGGCCTCTAGTCACACTGCTTATTTTGTTTGTTTCGTGCAGCAAAAGGATAATAAAGCTACGCTGTGTTTGCTGGAATCGTGACAGTCTGCATTGATTCAGTAATCGAGAAGCTGAATAGGCTCGTCCATACACCCACAGGAAATACTTGAAAGCCCACAGCATGACAGAGGACAACTGGATCGCCGCCTGCCTGCCTCAACAGCAAGCGATGGAATTGGCCAAGGTTTAATTCCGTGGAAATTGCTGTTCACATTGGGATGGCACATCGTAATCTATTTTCAAAACGAGTGTTTCACAACGACACACTAATGCTAAGTAATATTTGTTTAAGTCATGATAGACTACACGATTGGGGAGTCTAACTTTACACGTGTAAAGTCAGAAGCATTTAAAGTACGAGAAGACAGATGGGAAGATAGGAGGATAATCAATCAGGCCTTTGATCGAAGCGATGGAGGTTCACGAACCACAGAAGAGTTTACAGTGGCACCTGCTATTTACATGGTTCATTTGCAGCAGCATGACGACAATGTAGTCTGAACATCGTCTAGTTGCCCTACTCCTTATTGCTTGCAAGTGAATTGCTGATTTTCTGCCAAAATCTGCTGCGTGAAAAGTGGTTTACAAAATGTCCATATTGTTCTGCAAATCGTCCAGTGTTTTATAAAACTTCCGAAATGCTTTGTCACAAGTGCATTTTGTTTTGTGAAACATACACTGTTTATCGCAAAACGTGCAGTGTTTTGCAAAACGTCCAATATCTTTTTTATGCAACAGTTCCCCTCTTACTCGGGTTACTGAATACGATTGCGAAGTAGGTGATATATTAGTAAACATTGCATAAACGTATTATTCTCTAATCTGAAGCGTGTACAACTAATTCCCATGTCCGTGTTTGCTTTACGTTCACATTGACCATAATATACTCAGAGATTAGCGGACTCCGCGACATCATTTTCATCTGCAGGATTCGGTCATATTGTGGTTAACGGCTGACTCATTCAACGAACAACGAGAGACGAATAAACCCATAGAGAAGATATTAAGCGGAGCTGCGTTGCAGACTTTATTCAGCGTTTAGGTAATGACATTTAGCTCCTAAAATTGTGTAATTTACTTGACAAGCACTAATGACTTGTTTCTAATGGCTAAGCGATAGTTTTTATGTACTTTGTTAACTATTTTGATAAAGGTGATTTTGTACTAATTTTGTTTTGTGAATGAGCAAAGACTTGATCATTAACCTTTTTTCTACCCTTTGTCAAATCCAATATTACCCCAAGGTTTGGAATGCATTGCTCAAATACTCCACTTATCCACTGGTCATCAATCAGCTGTAATGTGAATTATTTGAGAGGAAGTCCTAGTCAATTTTCTCTAAAGGCCAACCATTTTAGGCATTACAAAATGACCAGAAATATTTTTAACCTATTATTGTACAGGTTAACACGCAATTAAGCTAAGTAAATATTTCTGTGTTCCGCAATGAATCACTTGTGCAGTGTGGAAACTGCTTTCTAGGAATCGCAATAGGTTTTCTTCCATTGCATTCTAAACACGAATGTTTATGTAAAATATTCTTCGTATTTTCATTGGCGAAGACCAGTGTGTCGTTCTCCTATACTCACCAAACCTGAGAGTTGGAATTCGTCGCCGCGCTCACCAAATGTACCAAAATCCATGTGTTAGTGTGGATACAACAAGAGGATAATGTGGCATTGAGCTTAAGGTTATACATCGATCATTTTGTCTCTACATTTCATAGTGATTGCTGTACTTATTCTGGATCTTCTGTCAACCGCCGACCTTCATTTGACCTCGAACAAGAAACGCAGAGATTACCGGTGTGCGCATATACCAGTGGACTCCAAGCTCCACCCAAACGCATATTACGGTAAAGAGAAATACAGCGTTGATGGATTAAATTTCCACTGAGTGAATGGTTTGCAGTACGCATTCTCAAGTTTGGTCGCGACTTGCCAACAATCAGACATTGAGCAATAAAGACTAGTGTTGACTCTTCGACTAGAGATAACCTAACAGGAAACTTGAGCTCAAGAAGTTGTAAGACCAGAACTCGGTGCCGTTACGACATATAGTCACCTTGATTTCGTATACTACAGCCCAATGGTAGTCAGTAACTGTCACTCCATCCTGGTGAACAGCTATTTGATCCTATTGCCGACCCACTGGTAACCGAAACAGGGCAGACTTCCATCTTCATGGTGCAATCCATAAGTTTAACCGTCACTTTTGAGGGCCGTAGTGAATACAACGGTTCGCTGTATTCTTGCTGGCTTTCCTGGCTTCGGCATTAGGTGCTGCTGTATTTCGTCCGGATGTTGGTTGTGCGACAGCCAATACATTTTACTACTGACTCTCAAAGGTAAGCCTAGCTTTACAGCCTTTAAAATAGGCTTGGACTGAAGCTATATGCCTACAATTAAATAAGTTAAATTCACATCCCATAATTCAGAAATTGCAGCATACACATCTTCATTCATGCCGGATGAGTAAGGCAGTTAGTTTAAAACTCGCGGACTATCGTATGTGTTGCGGAAATCTTACTTCTAATCTTATCGACTGTAACGACCAAACGACTTCGTTAAGCCAACGTGTGTGAAACGATCCCAAATGGATCAAGAACGAAGGATGGACCCAATATCTAAGATGCTAATAACAGTATATCGATTAAACACACAAACGGACCACAATTTTTCGCGTCCTGATGTTGCCAACAAGTAGTGCTGGGGTAGCACGACGATTACAAGGAATTGTCACGCCTCGAACCGACAAAAATGCAAGATAAGAACCACGGGCAGGTGTTTCTCCAGACAAAGCAGTGGCCCTTTTTCGATTGAGGAAAATAGCTTCCAATAACCTGAGAATGTGGGACAGCCGACTAAGCATCAAGACGGTGAATGAGTTACCGATGTTGACTCAGTGGCCGGTGCTTAGCAAGTGTCTTGTGATCGCGTTTTTATTAGTAACGAGCTTGCACAATACTCGGAGGTCTGACGCAAGAACGTGACAAGGGTTCAACATTTGTGTCATCATGACACGGGTTGCCAGAAACAGGCGGTAACACTGTGGAGTCATGCCGGAAGCTGATGAAATCACTTCGTCAACATGGAACAGTTTGTTACTTGACAGTGCACGAAAACTGACCAGGGCGGATCGCAAGCAGGTCTGAAATTTGTCCAGGCAAGTGGCTTGAGTCAGCTCAGGAACTTACAGCAGGGGATGATCGATTTTGACTTATAAAAAGAATCGTGTTCTGTGACCAAAATAGTTCGGTCTAACAAGCTTCGGTGTTTTGTTTCTTTCCTGACCGGGTTAGCAGCGCAGAGAGCAGAGGTGAGCGCCGCGTTACGACAATAGTGGTGCGAGTTTCAGTCGAACCCAGAAATGGCAGCCAGCTTGGAACAATTGCAGGTACTTTCGCAGCAATCGGCCAAGCTCACTGAGATGTTGAAGCAGAAGCACACGATACAGGGGATGGGACAACTGAAAGCCTCCACTTTCCAGAAACCCTGATTCAGCGGATCAGGTAATTTTATTCTGATGCGGATGGTGGTATGACATTTGCTTCCTGCTGTCACAAATACGAATGCAATTTTCTTATTGCTTCCTCGAATTCACCAGAAGGGGAGAAAATTAGGCTGGTACTCCAGAAGCTGGGTTCGGTTCAAGGTGAATGTTTACACATTTCATCTTGACAAAGAAGAATACGGACCTAACCCTTGACGAAGTTGTGTGTTTTCTGTCATAAATTTTTGGTGCAAAGGCATCCCTGTTTAACATCCGGTAGACGTGACACACGATGGCCAAGAAAGCAGACGAAGTTTGGATTCCATACTCGAGCCTTGTAAATCGGGATTGTGGAGGTACACAGTTTCAAAAAATGACCGCCGATCAGTACAAGTGCTTCATTTACATTTGCGACCTACAAGCAGCCAGCGATGCAGACATACGAACAATAATGCTGAGCAGGATTGAACAGAATCTTGACATCACATTAAAGCAAGTGACCGGTGCGTGCCAGAGAATGATGAACCTGAGGTATGATAACCAAAAGAAATAATTTTGTATGTGTACCGACAGACGGTACACGGCCCCATCACTGATTCAGCCGTTGTCAAATACGAACGCGGATTTTTGGATTACCGTGCTGGATTTCGCATGTTCTTCCGGATTATTCTTTTATACTTGATCTTTCTGTGTGAATTATACACCAATGTTTCTCTTTTGTTGTATTCTTCGATTTTTGAAAATTTGTTGGATGTTCTCTGGCTAATTTCAGAGTTCTCATTGATTAGTCCAACAGCCTTCTGTGTCCACTATTTTGAATTTTTTCTACGGTAACCAGCCATCACGAACAACATACCGGTAGCCCGAAAAAAAACATTTTGTACTAATAAAACTTGTGCTAAGTTATTAAAAGGAGGGTTGACTTGTACAAATTACCAAGACCGGTATCATTCCAAATGCGTCATCTTCTGTATAACCAACATAAAGAAATCCAATAAGTCAGGTTTACTTTGCTTCTGTCCGAAGTGCGCAACGCTTCCACTAGTAAAATGCGTATTAGTACTAACACAAAAGTAAGACAGCCTAGTCGTCCAAACTGAGCATCGTTTAAATGCAAAAATTGCTTCTCTCGAAGCCAAAATAGTACATCTTGTATCTCATCTGTCTCCCTTAATTTCTGCCTAGAAACCAAGGATAAGAACCAGGCGTTCAAATAGCCGCGCAGTACTAGAAACCTTGGGAACCACGAAGCAAGTAGTCACCGTGACCGACAGAAGCATGCTTAGCTCCATCGTCCATATCCTCTTATCCAATGTATCGACTGATGCAACATCGTCAACACACACTCTTCCAACTGATCCACAAAATCCGAAGCGATCTAAAGACCGATCTACCTGTGCAAACGTTGCTGCTCTGAATAATCGATGGCCGACCACAGTAGCCTCATCCAGTACAGCCACAAAGCGAGTCAAGGATCAGGTGCAATCTGCACTGACAGCACTAAATCCATCGATAAGCGTGCTTCCCAAATCACTGAAGACAAGGCGGAACCATGAAGTTTGACACTTATATGAACCAACTTTCCTGAGTCCAAAACAACCTTCTTAAGGGTAAACAGCTGGGTGATTTACAGCAATGGAATTTCCTTTGTAATAATATCGGAGTTCAAGCCAGTCCGACTAATAGAATGCGCATCACTAGACATCCAACCTCGACTCATTA
>CALYDF020005538.1:0-14239 GCA_944474145.2 Dicrocoelium dendriticum | reverse complement strand
CAAACCAGGCATGAGCTAAACTGCGAAGGCAGCGATGGTCGAAGGTAACAATCCTCTTTAGGTCTGTCGTTTTGAAGGACCAGGTTTCACATCTTTAAATGAAGGTTGCCCGCACAGCTGCATTGTAGATTTTGCCCTTCAGGGCGAGTGATGTCATGCCTCTACCGCAGGTGGCGAAGACTGGCAAAAACAACTCGAGCTATTACCAAAGGATTCGTGATATAATCTATTCCGCTGAGGATGATAAAGCTGTCCAGGTAGCGGAATTTCTAAGTGGCTTCAAACCGATCTCCACCAAGGATCAGTGCAGGAAGCAGTCTGTGCCAATCCTAGAGGGAAGCTCTGCATTTAGTGTGCAAAGTACAGCGAAAACCGGCCGACAACCAGTGCTAACTTGTCAACTGCTGCTTTGTACGTTCGTGGGCAAGAAACAGAAGCGGACTTCGTAACTGATGTCGTCGATACATGTAAGTCGTTTCCTAAACCAAGAGTCTAATTTCGCATTAATTCGTTTAAGGTTCGCACTCTGGGTCAGATGGGTCAACACGCAGCAGTTTCACTTTCCTGCAATTGATGTGTGCTGTATCTCCGAAACATTCATACAAGACAATAGGGTTGTGATGAATCTTCCACTTACTGGTTCTGAAAAGGACGACTTCACACTGCGCGTTTCTGCAGATATTAAGTCAATGGCTCAAAGTATTCACGATGTCAGTATCGACATTAGCTAACACGCAGAAGGAAATCTATTTGATTGGATCCCAGTGAACAGCCGCATGTGTGCGATTCGACTTGGAACCACTACTAGGATTAATGAACACTGTCTTAGGAAAACGTACCTTTCCATCGCTTCCACTTATGCTCCCAATGACTGTAGTATCAGAGGTGATTTCTATCGTGGACTCTCATCTCTTTTCTGCATGGTGAAAAATGCTAACATCATGATTCATGCTGGGGACTCAGAACAATATTTGGGATGTCGTTTACGAGTCCATGCACGCCGAACAGACAATGGCGATCAATTCGCTCAATTATGTGCAGATCACAACCTTTACATCAACAGCCTTACTCTCTAGCCCGAGGTCCACATCACGTTACCTGGCGCCCAAGGAATTACTTGATGACCTAGACCCAAATTGACTATACTGCCATCAGCTACAGGTGCTGCACATCAGCCAAGGCTGTCGGTCAATTTAGAGCATGTGCCTGGATTCCGACTATGTTGTAGTGCGCACACGCCCGAGGCTGACACTTGGGCTTCTACGAAGCGCCTAACCACGACGCTTCTTCCTGGTAAATTGAACTCCCAGTCCACAGTTTACGAATATCATGACAAATAGGCCAACAAATTGTCAGTGAAGAAAGCAGTTAGTCGAACGTTGACTAGAAGCGTTTCAAGTGGCTGAATAGCCGCACAACATCCTCATGATGTCAGCTTGGAGGTAGAGGTTTAACCCGTTACCACTAATAGTTCGGCGGCAGTCTTCCAGAACGTGTTGCGTTTTCGCCTGGCAAGCGTTCTCCCCATAAAAAGCCACAAATATCTGATTATCAATACTGAGACGTGGCGTATGTCTCGTTACAAACTAAAGTCACTGACCAGGGGATAGCAGGAAAGTGCTAGCCAAACCACGGACAATAATCGTTTATTCCCACGATCAAAACAATCTAAAATGCTGTGGCACATTCATAAACACAAGGTACATTCATACACAATTGGGTCAGGGGCATTCGGTTTCGGATTTGCCTATCATTCTGGCCATCCACAGGACGTCTGCGCCTACAGAGGGATCATGGGTGGCTTGTGCTGCACCACCCACAGCTAAATCCACTCATCCCATATCCAGTGTAAACCCGAAGGAATAATACCGGGAGACATGTGGTTGGGAGTCACGTTTCATAAATGGAGCCGGCCCACACTCCTTCATAGACAAACACAATCACGCTCTATCGGGGAATCAATCGCACACAAGGCGGTGGCTGGACCGTAGTCCGCTCCACACTGTGTGCATGGAACCACTTCGAGTCTAGCACGACCACAAGGACCGTGCACCCCGTCCCCTCCAGCAACGACCAACTGTCTCCTGGAGAGAGTATAGACGAGGTAGTGGGTAATAGACAGGTAGGCACCTTGTCAACATGCACATCAAGCGCAGCCACACCGGGGATATCAAGCAACAGCCAATCACTTGAAAAGACAAGGTCAAATAAAATAATTTGGATAATGCATACAGATACGGTGACATAACTCTTCAATAAATGAGCAGACGGAATTAATTGGTTGCCAAAAATCCGCTATAGGTTCAAGACGCCGGAAAATACATTTTAAAAGAATGTCACAAACGCGAAAATGTTATCAAAGTAAACTACAATTAACTTGAGCGACGTGCGCAAGTTAGTACAAGATAGTCAACGTATACATCAATGAGACATTATAGCAAACCCACCACCTGAAATAAAGTAAGCGGTTAGTAAATCGAATGCAGCGTACCTACAAACGATGCGCCCGTTCTGCCTACGTTCTCCGCAGGAGTCATCGTCGCTGCCGTGGTGGAATCGAGTGGCCTCGCTCATGGCTCACTAGGCAGTCGCGATCGCATGTGCTACAGCACCATGCGCTCGATGTCGGTGGAGTACAACCCATCGGTGCTTGCCGCTTGCACACCTGCCGCTTCTTCTCCGTATGCACGAGGGCTTACTTTTGCAGCTCGGCAATGCCTTCGTGACCAGAACGTGCCATGCACGCCGATCAACCGCCTTCGATTCACATGACCTACAATCAATGTTAGAGCGTGGTAGGCTCACTTTGGTCATGTCCTGGTAACGAAACTTTGGTTTCCCCACTTGCCGCTTCCCAATACTCAGCTGACCATATAAGAGTTGCTTCGGTATCCGCGACGAATGTATACACACCACATGACAGAGCCACTTAAGGTGTTTCAGCAAAAGTATGCAGTCCACTGCATACATTCCACTTCGACGCAACACTTCCGTGTCTGCAACTCTGTCGCCTCATCCGATGCGCAAAATCCATCGCAAACACTGTTGTTGGAAACGCTCGATATATCTCACATCCCGCCGGTACACCGTCCACGCTTCGCCGCTGTATAAAAGAATTTACAACCCCATAGATTTGTACACCATCCGCTTCGTGCCAACGGTAAGCTGATGGTTGTTCCACACACGCTACTCTAGCTTCCCGAATGCTGCTGCTGCCTTTGACACGCGGATACACAGCTCGCTGTGTAGCTGCTGGTCAGTCGACATCACACTCCCAAGGTAGCTGAAGCGGGAGGTGGTTTCCAATACTTCAACACCAATGCGTAGGGGTGGGCGTCCTCGCGGTATACTCAGCCCGCGCGCGACTGGTGGTGGTCGCGCGGCAGCGAAGCGCCGTTACGGCGTATAAGCTGACACATTTCATTTCATTTCATTTCATTTCAATGCTGATTCGGACCACCCTTGTAGATTGCACCTCCGGTGAAGGCTGAAAGAGACATACAGTTTTGCTTGTGTTGATGGTGAGCTTGAATTTGGCCGCTGTCGAAGTCAGAGCACTAGTCATGTGCTGCAATTCATCCGCGCTATGTGCAAACAAAGCAAAGTCGTCAGTGAACAGCAACATATAGACAGTTGTCCCACAGACTAGGGTTATCGCACCGAAACGACGGATGTTCAGCAACCCACCGTCAACACGGCGCTGCACACGAACACCGTACATACAGGATTGGTAGGCGGCATCCGGTTTCGGATTTGCCTGTCACTATGGCCAGCCACAGGACGCCTGCGCTTACAGAGGGACCATGGGTGGCTTGCGCTGCACCACTCACAGCTCCAACCACACCCCCATATCCAGTGTAAACCCGAAGGAATAAGACACAGGATCACATACGTATATACACCCATGCGCACATTCGCTGTCATGTCAAACATGTATTTTGGACATTTGTGATCACACTACGTTAGCTTAAAATGATCATGCCTGTAAAGGTGTGGCTCGCATTGTCGAGAATAACAGTTTATTTGTTTCAGTGCGCCAAGAAGAAAGCTTTTGACGACTACGGTAAGCCAAATTTGAGACATCCGAACTGCGAACGGATCTCTGAAGCAAAAATCAGTTTGCTCGAAGCACGGAAACAGGTTCCAGTGGGCACTGAGCTTCAGTGTATCCGTAACGTTCGGAAACGACGACTAACAAGGAATATTCGAATTCACTGGGGACGTTACTAGGTCGCGGAGGTCCGTGAGATGGAAAATGACAGTGCTATCGGGAACAACCGAGTACTGCTCCAACTCATTGGCACACCGGTTTAAGGAAGCCCTCAGTTAGTGAGACAGTTGCTAAGATGGGCAGTTGATGCATTCTCAGCCGCGTCGACTGATCCGCTGGGTAGCTCAGCAGGCCTGTTGTGGCCCCGCCTGATCCGAGGTTGATGTCACACCTCTAACTTTAGAAGAGATTAGACATGAGCTTACAATGTTGAAACGAAACAACGATCCTGGACTCGACGACCGTCCTCCATTATTGCTAAACGGACTTGTTTCTATACTTAACATGATTTGGCACATTGGCGACTGTTATGCCCATCTACAAAAAGGTCATTGGACTTTATGCGAAAATCATTGAGGCATAATCCTTCTTTGCATTTACCCCAAATTCCTCAAGGGTATCATTCTACGATAAGTTAGTGGTTAAGATAAGAGCCGAAATACTAAAATTCAAGCAGGCTTCCGCCCTGGTCATGGTTCATCATCATCATCATTACACGTTAGCTGGAGGTGGAAAACACCTCAGCTATTGTGCCGCAATACATAAGGCAAAAAAAGAAAAAACAAACAAACAGTGACACGCCCGCTGAGTCCCCAGTAACGGATGGACATCGTTCCGGAGAGCTAACAGCTGGCTGCCGTAAAAGAAAGTCATATTATGCCTAACGATTGAGATCGTGATTGGAGGGGGATGCTAAACAGGATGGGGATGGACAAAGGAACTCACAACACAAACGCCATTGGGGCCGGCTCCTAGCCATATCAGCAAGTGTGTCCAGCCAAACGTGTTCACCGTCCTTAGGACCCCAGCCAGGCAGTCGGGATGCACCAACCGACGCCAACTTCGAAGTGAGGGTTTTCATTTCTCGCGACCAAGTCATCACTTGGCCTCCCCTCCTCCTCTTCCAACCGCACCCACAACGCGCAAACAATGCACGTCGTGGGAGTCGGTGTGCTGGCATGCGCAACACGTGGCCCAGCCATCGGAGCCTGGTGCGTGATATAATCGTGCTGAGCGGTTCACTCGCTCTTCCTGCACCAAATACGCGACGTCGAACACGCTCATTGCTCACGCGGTGTTCCCACCAGACATGAGCTAAGCTGCGAAGGCAGCGATGATCGAACGTGACGAGTCTCTTCATGTCTGTCGACCTGATGGGCCAGGTTTCACAGCCATATAGGAGAGTTGAACGGACGGCTGCGATGTAAACTCTGCCCTTGAGGGCGAGAGTAATGTCGTGTCTGCGCCACAGGTGGCGGAGATTGGCAAAAGCACCTCGAGCTTTTGCTATACGGTTCGTAACCTCATCTTCAATCCCACGGGTGCTAATATAGCTGCCCAGGTACTTGAATTCCTGAACGACTTCTAGCAGATCACCACCAAGCGTTAGCGCAGGATTGGGTCCCTGCCAATCTTGGAGAAGTACTTTGCATTTTGATGGAGCAAAGCATAGCCCAAAACGACTGACAGCCAGTGCTAATCGGTTCAGTGCTGTTTGGCATGTTTGGGAGCCGTCACAGATTAGCGCAATATCGTCCGCATACTCCAAGTCAAGAAGTCGCTCACCAGGGAGTAGCTCCACACCTTCTAGGTCGTGTCCAGCGAACGCTGTTTCCATGACTTCATCAATAGCGAAGTTGAAGAGGAAAGGTGACAGCGGGCATCCTTGTCTCACACCGCTGGTGATACTGAAGGGTGGCGAGAGTTTGCCATAAACCCTCACCCTGCCCGAACTATGTGCGTACAGCGCTTTGATAATGTTTACATATTTATCAGGCACACCTTTCCTCAACAGACAGTCCCAAAGGGCACATCGATCGACTGAGTCGAAGGCACCTTTTATGTCAAGAAACACGACAACGGTGGGTCGCCAATAAACATGGCGGTGCTCCAACACCTGACGCAATGTGAAGATGTGGTCGATGCAGCCCCGACCTCGACGAAATCCGGCTTGCTCTTCACGAATTTGGCTTTCACGAGTGCCAGTCAGTCTGTGGAGAATGAGAGAGGCAAGCAATTTAGAGGCAATCGAAATCAGACTGATCCCTCTATGATTACCACATACCAAACGGGAGCCTCCCTTGAAAATTGGGACAATGACGGAGCGGTTCCAGTCTGTCGGGACTGTCTCCTGCTCCCAAAGTTTTACTAGCAACTCGTGTAGATCACCTATTAGAGCAGGTCCACCGAACTTGAAGAGGGCTGGAGGAATAGTATCTGCTCCTGCGGCCTTATGCAATTTCAACAGCCTGATCTCACGTTCGACTTCAGCGCGTGAGGGCGGATCCAGGGAGACGGCCCAAGGAGAAGGGCGTTCAATGCCCGAAGAAAGAGATAACTCAGGTTGGTTAAATTGCATAGCAAAGTGTTCAGCCCAACGCTCTAAGCGTTTTGACAGGCTGTGGATCATCTGCCCACTCTCGTCGCGTATGGTCTCGCTAACACCAGGTCTCCTGCTGCCTGTTGCCCGTATCAGACGGTATAACTTACGATGATTACCAATGGCAGCGGCTGTTTCCATCTCAGATGCACGATGAGACCACCAGGTTTCGCGGTCCTTCTTTAGGCTAGCACGTAGTTTCGCCCTGAGATTTTTGCGAGATTCATTGTATTCGCTTCCAGCCGGAATACGTCGGCGAGCATCTATAAGTTCCAGAGACTGTGTAGAGACCCAATGTCCGGTTTGGCAATTTGTTTTACCACATGAAGACATGCCTGCTAATTGCAACGCTTGACGAGTGTGCGACCAGTGATCTTCAACGGTGTTTAGTGGGCGCTTACTCAGCCCAGATGTCAGCGCATCTTGGTACACATTCAGAACATCTGGCTTCGCCAGCTGGCTAGTGTCAATCCGTTCACATCGACGTTGCGGACGTCCACCGAAACGCATCAGGAGGTCGGCACAGACAAGTGCATGGTCAGAGTCCACGCTCGTGCTCCAAATCGAGCGACAGTTTTGGACACAGCCTCTCCAGCGGTAACTGATCGCGATATGATCGATTTGCGTCCATGACTGGCCCGAGGCTGGTGGCCGCCAAGTCACACTTCTGCGGGTGCTGTGTCGAAAATTAGTGCTCGCGAGAAACAGGCGAGCATCTTCACACAGCTGGAGCAATCGCTCACCATTATCATTACGGGAGCCTACACCATGTTGGCCGCCCAGATGAAGCTCATCAGAGGACAATTTTCCGACTTGGGCGTTTAGATCGCCAGCCAGCACCACAGTATCCGTGCTTCTTCTGTAACGAAGGAGCTCGTGAAGTTGCTGGTAGAAATCATCTTTTACCGAATCAGTGCTACAGTTTGTAGGGGCGTAGGCCGCAATGACAAACAGGCACCGTTTGTCCCCGCGCGACTTCGAAGCACGGAACGAACCAGCTAATCTAACGGCGCACATCCTACTGTTTACTGGGATCCAATCCAGCAGGGCAGCTTCAGCCCGGGGACTCAAAACAATGCCGACGCCGGCTTGACCGGCATTTGAAGCTGCATCATCGCCAGATAGGCGCAATGAGAATGTGCCGCCAGTGTCGCATGTGGGGGATCTCAGGGTAAGCACGGAGCTCGAATCTTGCAGGCGGGTTTCTGATAAACAGCAAATATCGATCGATAGGGTCTCTAGTGTGCGGGCAAGTGCTGCCTGTTGGCCAATCTGCAGCAAAGTGCGCACGTTGAGGCATGCCAATCTTAGCGAGACACGAGGACTCCAAAGGGAAACGGATGAACTGACGTTGTCCGCTTGGTTGAACATGGACTTATCGACTGGATTGGAGCGAGGCCCTGCGATTGTGTGTGATTTGAAATTAGAAGACAAGCGACTATTGAAGTAAGCTGGGGGAGGGCCAAGAATTGGGGGATTGAAAATGGGGGGGATATAAGTAAAGTTGGAGCGGGACAATAAGGATGCAGAAGCGCAAGAAGGGGTATAAGAAGACGGGAAGGCCTGAGCAGTAGCATCCAAACCCCTATCCACCCTGCTCGATGCAGCAGATAGGGCGCCGTTTATTATCCTCTGCGACGGCCAGAGCATCAAGAAATTGTTGTAGGAAAGGTTCATTGTATTGCGTGGGCAGAATACTGTCAGGTTGCCCAGGCCTAGACAGGAGAACGATTAGGGTTCTCAACCAAAGCCTTTGGTTCAAAAACCTTACCGCAAGGCAGCGGGTTTTGGCACTGGACTACAGAGTCCGTTTTATGAAATGAGGAGCCATCCCCATTCCAACCCCCAAACCTGGAGGACCAGGAGGCTGAGTTTGTCTGGCCTCTAACCATTGACCAATCTGGTATGAGTGGCTCTAAAGGTGCAAAACAAAGCACCACCCAGCATAGCTCAATGGATCTCTGAGGCACGCAAACCATCGCACCACGGTAAGGTCCAGCCTCATTGCGATGGCTGGTTGCATCGACCACAAGTTCACTCTTCGCCACCTTATGTCGGCTGGGTCGTGTTTTCCGTGCAGCTGTCGGCCGACTTCCTCGGCATTTATTACACACTGTCGTTGCACCAAGTTGTGCGGAGCCGCGCGGTGGCCAGCATATGACTGAGAGACTTGGTCAAGCTGGTGCATGCTATCTCTATGTGTGGGAGCCCAGGGATGGTCCACACCAGTTGTTGGATACTCTATCATACGTAATGCAGTCGCGCGGTCAGTGGCGTACCTGCTTTCATTTTCTTATATCTAGCAGTTAACTTTCATTCCATCGCGACTAGTTTAACGCACGTTTTTGATGAGCCCAATTTCTTTATATTCTATTTGTGTCCAAACTCATTATCTTAAGGCTTTTATCCATCGTTATTCTGGCGACACGAGTCGTGTCAAATGGATCTATCGCACTTTGTTGGTCGGCTCACAGTTGCTCAACTAAAGTGAACTGAACTGTCACAGATTAGGGCAATAGTCCCGACATACTACAAGTCAATAAGTCGACAAATCGGATGCAACTCCACATCTTCTAAGTGGTGCCTAGTAAATGTAGTTTTCATGAGTTCAATGATGACCAAATTAAAAAGAAAAGGTGACAATGGGCATCCGTATCACACCACTGCATATGTTGAAGAGCGGTGACAAACTGCCATAAGCCCTCACTCTGCCCAAACTAAGCGCACAAGGCACTCTAATAACGACCACGTATTTCACAAGAATCCCTTCCTGTGCAAACAGGCACAGAGGACACATCGAAGGCACCGACGATGTCGATGAACGCGGCGATGGCAGGTCGCCAATAAGTAGCGATGCCCAAATGACAGGCGCAGAATGAAGTGATCAATACATCCTCGATTTCAACGGAACGTGGTTTACACCTAACCAAACTGGCTTTGTAGCGCTTGTACATATCTTTCTTCCCAATTGAACTTTCATATTCTCATTCCCATTATCGTTGTACAGTTTTGTTTTAACTGACTAACAACCGATAAAACACTTTTTCGGGTTTCGATTCGCCTTCTTGTTTCGAATACGCGTGCTGTGCTGTTGGTCGTCGTCTGTCTGCTGGCCTCGTCCATCGATCATCGGATCTAACGCGTCGATTTATTGTGCCGACTAAGTTCCGTCTTCCGACCAGATTGTGCGACTAACTGACGGCCTAGCGAAGATCGTGCTTTACCTAAGGTCAGCTACAGCATTCTTATTTATAGACTGAGTTCTTATATGTAGTTAAGCCCTTTCCGTTTGGCCTTTCCACTACATATTTGGTGACCCCGTTTTCGTTTCTTTTAAAGCTCAGAACTCCTTTTTTGTGCCTTTACTATGTCGGACCACGATCCCGCACTGACATTTCAGAAAATTTTGTTGGTTTCTCCTTCCCTGCCTTCGATTCATCTAATCCTCACGTGTGGTTTTTACAATTGGAAGCTCTTTTTCGCATACGCCGTATTACTTCTCAGTCCTTAATGTTCGCACATGTCACTGCCCAGCTTCCTACCCACATCGCAACTGACCTTATAGATTTGCTCGATCCGATTCCGGCTGACGCACCTTACGATAAACTCAAAGCCGCCGTATTAAAGCGCACTACGGCCTCCGACGAAGCTAGACTTCGGCAGTTACTTTCCGGTGTTGAACTAGGCGATCGCACGCCGTCACAACTTCTCAGGCACATGCGTACGTTGGTCGGTTCCTCTAAGGTCGATGACACGATTCTGCGACAGCTCTGGACGAAATGTCTTCCATCGAACACCTCAGCTCTTCTCGCCGTCTTCGCAGATGATTTGTCTTTGGACAAGCTGGCTGAAACAGCAGACAAAGTTCATGAGTGCTTTCATAAACCCGCAGCATGTCACGCAGTTGAGTCGACCGCTAACGCCGATCTTAAGACTGACCCGATTGAAACCATTTCCGAGAGGTTATCAAAGCTGGAGCTCGCTATCTCGAGCATTAATCGCTACAGTGGTAGTAGCCCTAGACGCCGCTCTCGAAGTAGACGTAGTCCCGCCAGGAGTTCGAAACGTCATTTCTGTTGGTACCACCACCGTTTTGGCGATGATGCAAGGAATTGTCGACCTGGTTGTAACCATCCGAAGTCATTCCACAAACCGCAGCAGGGAAACCTCCACGCCAGCCAGTGATGGCGACGGCTGCGTCTGGCCAATCTTACAGTCGCCTACTTTACTTCTACGATTCCTCAACCAATTTGAACTTCTTGGTTGACACCGGTGCCGAGGTTAGCGTTATTCCTCGTGCTGCAGAAAAACGCAACCTATTTCCAACCGGACTGACATTGCAGGCGGCGAACAATACCAAGATCCATACATATGGCCAGAAAATGTTGACTCTAACCTTGGTCTTCGTCGAAGTTTTCCCTTTGTTTTCCTCATCGCTGACGTCCAACGCCCCATCCTTGGTGTTGATTTCCTTACCAAGTTTGGCCTGATCGTGGACCTGCGTAACCGTAAACTATGCGATAGTTTGACATCCTTGTCCGTTTCGGGTAAAGTCACTTCGATCAGTTCGATCGGTCTTCGCTTGGCATTGCCCGCCGACAATATGTTCACCAAACTATTGCTACAGTTTCCTGCTCTTTATCAATCGTCTAATGACTTTCCTGAGCCTAAGCACGAAGTTACGCACCACATCTTAACACATGGGCCGCCAGCAACCGCCCGACCTCGACGATTACCTCCAGACAAGCTCGCTACTGCCAAGGCAGAGTTCGAACATATGCTTCGTCTCGGTATCGTTCGTCCTTCCAATAGCCCATGGATCTCCCCGCATCATATGGTTCCCAAAAAGTCCAGTGGCGACTGGAGACCTTGCGGAGACTACCGTGCACTAAACAATTCCACCGTCCCCGATAGATATCCAATTCCGCACACCCATGATTTTTCAACTGGTTTACATAGAAGAACAGTTTTCTCTAAGATTGACTTGGTGCGTGCATACTACCAAATTCCGGTTGCTCCCGACGATATTCCGAAGACCGCTATAACCACGCCATTTGGTCTTTATGAATTCGTTCGCATTCCATTTGGTCTACGAAATGCCATACAGACATTCCAAAGGTTTATCGATCAAGTCCTTAGAGGGCTCGACTTCGTCTACGCCCGCATTGACGATATTCTTGTGGCCAGTTCCAATCATGATGAGCATCTGTCATATCTCCGATTGATTTTCGAACGCTTTGCTCGGTACGGCGTTATGATCAATGTTGACAAATGTGTTTTTGGCCAGTTCTGTTGATTTTTTGGGCCACCGAATTGATTGCAATGGCATTAGTCCACTCCCCGAGAAAGCACAAGCGATTGCAGACTACCCCATGCCTCAATGTTTCAAAAGTCTCCGTCGTTTTCTCGGCATGGTGAATGACTACAGCCGTTTCATACCATATTGTTCTGGGCTACTCCAGCCATTGACCGATTTACTTAAAGGCAGGTCACGAAAATTCGAGCCCACTCAGGAAGCTATCGATGCATTCGACAAGATCAAGCACGCGTTGTCCAACGCTACTGCGCTTAGTCATTTGAGGACTGATGTTGACACAACTCTCATCCACAAGACTGATGCATCGCAGACCGCTGTTGGGGCTGTTCTCCAGCAGGTAATCAACGGTCAATTTGAGCCGCCATCCTTTTTCTCTCGCAAACGCGATACAGCACCTTTGAAGGTCGCACGTTTACCATTCTTACAGACCATAAACCCCTTGCATTTGCTTTCCGTGGCTCATCCGACCGTTTCTCCCCCAGAGAAATTCGTCATTTGGATAATATTTCACAGTTTTCTACCGATATTCGCCATGTCGACGCTGCCAATAACGTCGCCGATGCCATGTCACGTATATGTCTTCACGAAGTTTCACGGCAAAAAATTAACTTAGAAGACATAGAAACTCATCAGGAAGGAGATCCTGAGTTTGTGCAACTGAGATCAAATCCGTCGATCAAAATATCACAGTTGCCAATCCTTAGCTCAGACTCCACAATTTACTGTGATATTTCTACTGGTAAGCCCCGGCCTTTTGTCCCTCAGCAGTACCGCCGAATCGTCTTTGACCACCTGAATGGAATCTCACACCCGAGCCACCGTCTAGCTAATTACTGATCGCTTCATTTGGCACAACATGCGCTCCGAGATCCAGCAGTGGGCCAAACACTGTATCACTCGCCAAACCAGCAAAATCCACCGTCACACGATTACCGTACCCGGCACGTTTGCTCTTCCCGACGCTTGTTGCAAACATGTTCATCTTGACATCGTTGGACCTTTGCCTCCATCCAACGGTTTTGTCTACTCATTGACATGTGTTAATCGTTATACGCGTTGGCCACTTGTCGTGCCTTTACGTGATGCTTCTACAGAAACTGTGGCGCGAACATTCATCGAGAATGGGATTTCCGTCTTTGGCACGCCAGCCACTATTACTACCGATAGAGGGTCCCAATTCACTTCGGCCTTGTTTCGTGACATGAACCGCTTGCTCGGTTGCTCCCACCTACGGATAACCGCTTATCACCCAGCTGCTAATGGCATCTTTGAACGTTTCCATCGTCAACTTAAAGCTGCACTTACTGCTTCACAGTCGAACTCACAATGGTCAGAACGTCTACCAATTATCTTGCTTGGTATTCGTAACACCATTAAAGAAGACATTGGCTGTTGTCCCCCTGAGTTGGTCTTTGGCACTACTCTCAGGCTTCCTGGATAAATGGTGCTAGACTCAAGGGTTACTGGAGAAGTTGATCCGACCTCGTACGTCACACGCCTGAGGCAACACTTCAGTTCAATTCGTCCAACGCCACCTCGAATCAGTCCTTGGAGTCAACAGGTACACCCGGATTTGCGCACTTGCCCCTTCGTTCTCGTGCGCGTCGATTCCGTCCGTAAACCTCTGACACCGCCTTACGAGGGCCCCTTCAAGGTTGTTGCCCGGAAAGAGAAGTACTTCGGGCTGGATAGAAATGGTTATCAGGATACTGTGACTATTGACCGCCTGAAGCCGGCGTACATTGAGTCGCGACCTATACCGAAACCCACAGACATTCCTGTCACCGACCAGCCCACCTACCCAAGTACGCCTGCTACTCAGCCCATGTCTGACACCTCTGTTCCCTCTTCTGCACCCCAAGCATCTCACGACACAAACTCGAAATCGCATCATCGAACACGCTTCGGACGTACAGTTGTTTTCCCTTCCAGACTACGGTAAATGACACACAAGTATCGAGCTTTCGTCTCAGTGACTCACACTCTAGGGGGCAGTTCTGTAGCGCTTGTACATATCTTTCTTCCCAATTGTACTTTCCTATTCTCATTCCCATTATCGTTGTACAGTTTTGTTTTAACTGACCAACAACCGATAAAACACTTTTTCGGGTTTCGATTCGCCTTCTTGTTTCGAATACGCGTGCTGTGCTGTTGGTCGTCGTCTGTCTGCTGGCCTCGTCCATCGATCATCGGATCTAACGCGTCGATTTATTGTGCCGACTAAGTTCCGTCTTCCGATCAGATTGTGTGACTAACTGACGGCCTAGCGAAG
>CALYDF020005537.1:0-14259 GCA_944474145.2 Dicrocoelium dendriticum | reverse complement strand
TCCCTGAGAAAACCCAGGCGATCTTGGACTACCCACTGCTTCAATCGGTTAAAAACCATCGCCTATTCCTTGGCATGGTTAATTATTACGGAAGATACATTGACATTTGTGGCACCCTTTGCTAGGTTGACCCATCCGTTCACTCTAGCGTGACACTTCCATCACATTGTGTTTCCATCCAAAGGAACAAAAATGCGAAACCGAAATAGACAATTGATGAAGTCATAGGCCTAACGAGTTCATATTTGGAAATCGCTAGGTCCGTGAGATTCAGTTAACTGCTTGCCCTTCATTCTTTAGTGAAGCTGTGTTTAAATAGCTTTAACCAGAAGTTTCTCAGAGCTGTTACTGGTCAGTTTATCCATGATTCAGAATAAGATAATAAAAGAAGTTGCATCTGGACTTCATCCACAACAGGCAGGGGGTGGCTACGAGCACATCAACTCAAAGACCTCGAACTTAGTCGAATTGCGAGGTAGTGGAATTGTGATACTTTGTAGTACGCCAAGTCCAGTGAAGATTCCAGAGACGAATATCTGGAGAGAAAAAGTGTCTCCATCTTGACCGACGTTCATTTTCACCTCTCTGTGCCACTTACGTTTCACTCGACGCATAAACTTGATGCCTGCTTGGCCCCCTGTCTAAACGAAAGTGCTACTCGCATCTGTAACTTCGTGAAAATAGCGCTAGACTGATCTGCAATTTGACACCTTTGCCAGAAGTGGTATAGGCTCAAGTCACATTTGGGTGTACTGTGGAAAATCCAAGGCGGCAATGACAATTCGCCTACTGCGATAACCCGATTCCATGTGATCCACACGGCCTATCATTTTGCTTTTGTGCACATTTGGACACCTCATCCATAGTGTTACCTTATATCTCCGGGCTGCTGCGCGCCTTCGTCCAATGTGTCTCAGTGGTAGCTGCGTGTACACTGTGCGCGTTGCAGCTGTAGTGATCCATGGTTTTCCTGAGTTTGTTATGCCTGTCCATTCTCTTCCTGCTATTCATAACTGGTGCGTCATAGGTCGCTGCTTGACTTGTCCTGAGAACGTGCGATTCGAATCACAAAAATGTGTAATCAGTAACCTGGTCGCCCATAAACGAGGCTAGAGTATATTGAATTTATTAGTGGTTAATCTTTGGACGTCTATTCAATACTGGAACGGCTGTAGGTTGCGGTGGCCGTGCATGGTTGTTGGAGAGTAAGAATTGGTGGTAATGTGTCACCAACCCTAGTTCCTCTATAAACAGACACGTGGAATGTGCTGTAGCCTAAGCGACCGGATTCACCACTTTCGGTAACTTTCCGAGACATGGACACCGCGTTCGGTTGGAGGAAATTTTCGAACTGTTCGACCTATTCGAATCTAGATCCTGAGGAAGGAATTCGCTTGTTTCGCGTGATACACTTTGGCTTCCGATGCGTTTTCCACTAGCCCGGTGAACTCCGTGACCAGTTCCTTCCAAGCGACATCGTGAGGCTGCTCAGTTAAGAAGGACCAGTTAGTTTATTGAATGAAGTTAAACTCGTGGTCGCAATGGGTGACCAAGTGAGTTTCCTCCTTGTTTGCATAACTGCATACCGGGTCCATTTAGCGGAAGAGCATGATCACATGTTCTTTACGGCCAAGTGATGCATCTGCGGTTACAGTATTGCCCATTAGTTCCTCGTTCGTAAGCACACCCGTTCTGTATCGCGTAGGATAGGAGATGTTGATGTTTAGCGATACATCGGCAATTACTTCCCTAAAGCCATGTTCGAATAGTTCACTGGAGAAAGCAATAACATGCTGCGTGCAGCTTGAAGTTCCCACCAGAAGGACCGTGCCGGGTCACGCTTTAAGACAGAAACTAGTCGGTGATCCACCTCCATGATGGACACTAGACGGCGCCAACTCATTGCTATTAAGCACACAGCACCACATCTCATGTGTAGACGGTGCTAACGAGAATCGACAGCTTGCGATTCTGGATCGTCGATAATATTGTTACGCATGTCAGATCAGTGATAAAGGAGGATGCCACCTCCTCTTTAAGCCGATCTTTTCGTAGGAGGATCACGCAGGTAGGAGCTACCTCAGCACGGTGATCCCAATAGTTAGCCTTGTTTCGGTTACCATGACTACCGCTCAAGTAGTGGGAACCTTATGAGCTCTATTAATTTACAGAAAAGACCTTGTGGATTGGTAAATAAGCAGACGAGGGGCTCGGAGACTAGAAGCGTGTGCACGAAATTGGCTTTCGGGTGGGATTAATGCCGACCCTTGTTGGATCGGCTGCTAGTTGATTTCTAACCCTTGACACAAGTTCCAGGGTCATTTTGATATGGGATTGAGTGTTCTCTGCGTTGGCGAGTGAATGATAACATGGTGCTCCTTCGACCGTCCAGATGTTGCGAAGGCATCCCGGTTATGAACGACCTGTCGACGAGGTTGCACACATGACCTGCTACCTTAGCACTGCTCTGTTTATTTGAGGCCTGTTGGGTGGCGCGTGGGATACTAGTCGGTAAACAATATCACATAAGAGACGCATCGAGTATAGGAGAGTATGTACTTTTCCCGATTGATTGTATCCATATTGCAATTGCATTCCTCCCTAAGGCTCTGCTTTGCATCTTCAAGCCAACTGAACATAATCATTATTGCAACTGCATTACATGCAGTATCGTTTCTGCACTCCAAGTGTGCGAAGTGACCTTGGAATTGAGATAACCCAAAACAGCCAATGAAACTAGACTTAATAACCCTTGCATGAATGTATGAGTTGGAGGTGTGTGGTATAGACGCGTAGGCGGCCTGGCATACATTCAGCAACGGTGCCTAATCTGAAGCTATTTCCACGCAGCTTAGGGGCACAAGGTTGTCCAAACACCTGATTCGACTGGGTGTAAGTGGACTACCAAATACGTAAAGGTATGCCTTACGACCAGCACCAGTGAAGGGGATGCAGAAACAGAAATCCGACACTCCAGTAGCGATCTTATTGCTAGTTTTGCACCGGCAATGCCCAAGGTTTTGAACTACCTATCAACGCCAGGGCATGCGAAAGTGCTGTGTCCAACTAGAGAGGCAATCAGAGGGGCATGGCTGTGAATAAACAGGGGCGGTGTGATGGGCTTGCAGGCGGCGGTCTGTTGAGAGAGCTAGTGCCGAAATACGACTGTGGCAGTTAGATTAAAAAGCCAGTAGACCCTGCTTTTTTACAGCAGGCGTAGCTTACCATCATAGTGGGTGGAATACACTGACTTGCTGACCCCTGAATCAAATGAGATACTGCGACCAGGCTGTCGGCAGTTTGCATCGGCTGATCCGTACACATAAACATGCAGTGGCGAAATGACGTACATCTAACGTAAGGGCAAGTGACACGCATCAACTGAATTCGTATCCCGTACTCAGTTGTGTGTAATATTTGCACATGGGAATCACTGCATCGTCACTTGGCATTGTTGTTTGGCCAATTACCGGCTCTTTTCCAGCAAAAGTACTTCCCGGACACAGCATATCGACGAGCAACACTTCAATTCCTTCCTACGGTAATTGTACCTGCAAATCCCTTAATTCCGCGAGGTCGATAACACTCAATTCCCTATCTAATGGCCTGGAACACGTAGTTCACAATCACAGATGGCAGAACAATGGCATATAACGGGTCAACAAGATAATGCTTCACATGTCTTGTGGGATGGTCGTAATGAAGAGGGGAAGCTTAACTAATGAACGTACCAATGAAATGGAGTCTGATTTGGTGGTTTAACGGAGCCATCTGCATGTTAACTGGTATGTATCCATATAGTGACAACTAATCGCCATACATAATTTACATCTTCGGCACGATGCGCGAAATTCGAGAACATAATTTTATGTATGAAATCCCCATTATAATTCCAAAAAAGAACATCAGAAAACGAAGGTTCCGGAATGACATTGTTAGGACGACCTACCAGTGCTCCGGCAGGTTTGGTGTTTCCGGATATCAAAACAGTCACAGGTGTATGCGAATGATCGGGATCTGGGGTGCAAAATGTTATGGCGTGTTTGTGAGTAAAGCGACAAAAGTGGCCTGTGCAACTTTCCACTGAACTCTGGGTTGACAGGTGACCACGTGGATAAGAGTGAGACATCCTGGGCAGCAATCTGCTGCGAGGGCTAATGCCGTGACACGACTGCAACATTCCTGGTTTTTGGGCTTGTATGTAGCGAAAGATCTGTGCACCGTACGTCGAACGCAGAACCCCATAACATCCAGCCAAAAGTTAATGTGAGGCACTGCACTTGCCATCAGCTGCTTGCATTGGAGAGGTAAGTGGCTTGTTTCGGCAGTTAATGTGTAGGCCATCGCAATGAAAACTACATTGGTCGCTTGAGTGGTTCGTGTTCTCTGAAGGCTGCACCACTAGCAAGTAGCGGACGACTCACGATGCACCGCAGACATTGGTACAATTTTGACGCTAAATCGTATGCAGTTGACCGTGTAGCCTTTGAAATGCTTCACAATATGCCACAATCTTCGATCTCGCATCCTGCGATGGATCAGTGGCTCACATCCAATGCGTTGGCTTACAGTATCCCACAGTGTCTGTCCTCACTTGGCGATATGTAACGCACGGCGCTATGCAACTTCGACATTTCCGCAATAATGCTTAACGGAACGATCAACAGAATGACTCTTCATTTGCTGCGCACCGTAGTCCTCTTCGTGATACCAACTACGTAACATGAACTCGCGACTCAATAGTATTGAACAACACATGACCTCTTATTATTGTTAGCAGCAATTTAGTCCTGATTGTCAAGTATCATCCGGATACCCTGTGGTTGTCTCGTAACGCCTAACGCGGAAACAGCCGGGAACTATCTGCGAAAGCACTTAGCCTGATCACCATCGCTTAGACATGCATGTCGAATCAATGGCTTTGTGATGCACAGCAAGGAAAACACCAGTCCCAATTTATATCGACCAAATGGAAGCACTTTACATATCAGTACAATGCATTGTATGAGGCTCTTTCCTACTCACTTGATCCATCATGTGCTGGTAGTGCTGAGACGTCACACAGGCAAGTGCCTCTGACACAATGAAACACATTCTCCACTCGGTGTTGCAGAGTACATCCTCAGAATCTCCCTGAAGTATCTCGGAATATCTTGGCCCCCTTGGGTACAAGAGGGAGGTTTCGAGCGGCATTCCACTGACAGCGCTAGTACCGAAATACGACTGCGGCTATTTTGTTACCATGTGAGTGGGCACTGCTTTATTACAGCAGGCGACACTCACTGTTAGGATGTAAGTACAGTCTGATAAGGTATCAAATGGTCTCGCTGAAGAACACCCGAATGGGTGGTTAGTGGTTAGGAGCATTCGTCACAGTCTCGCGAAATCTGAGTGCCTTCAGTCAGTGAGGTAGCAACTAGTTTAGCGGTCCAGGACGGATGTAAAAATGCCGCCCCCGTGGCGGTTGTAAATCTACAAACTCTCACAATGGAGGGCAGTCCTTGAATATTTCGTTTCATATAACAACCAGCAAGGATCTACTTTTAGTGTGCTACCGTAATTGCAGGCAGTTTTCGTGTTATAGTACTCATGAGCAAGGTTTAAGACACACATTGCGTGCATTACCTGAGGCAGTTGCCTTGATAACACTATCCATCGTCAAGTTCACTCACTATATTTAGAACTGCCAACCCGTGAGGCAACCCTGCTCCAATGATGATGGAAGGTAGTTCGTTATGAGCTTGCGTTTTGAGAATGCGCTCACACAGCTGGCAATGCTAATAGTTTAGGTAAGAAATAGGCACAGCAGGTACCCCAATATAATATTTCTGTATGAGGTTGAAAGGCACCGAATGGGCATTACTTTTGTCTCGTCCTGAAGCCTTTACAAACTACTGCAATTTTTTACTTCCGGCAAAGATTTCCTCTTTTTCTACATCTTCACTGAGTGCACTAAGCGGACAACCATAGTTATCATCAGGCATATTTAACGGTGCAAAACAGCTAATATGTTCGTAAGCTCAGACCTTTGCTGAAATGTACAGCATTTCATCAGTCCAACAGTCTATGAGAGGCGGAATTTCCTGTTTAAACTGCGCATCAAGTCCCATAGATATTGTAGACAATTGTCCACCGTCCATTTGGTTCTTTTGGCGGATTCGATGCTTCATGCTTACCCTAATTTGGCGTAGGATTTCTTTGATTCATCCGGTACCATATGCACCATTTTCTCTCTATTCTGAGAAGCAAACGCCTTAACTCTGTAAGCCTGACAGAACTTCGCTGCAGATCCAGGCGATTGGTTCAGTCATATCTGTGCATCCTTGACTTCTATGAGAACATACATATAAATGCGCAGAACCGGAATAAACAGGAACCACAATGCAGTGATCCGAATTAAACTTGCAGCTGATCTTGTGGTTGCTTTTGCTCTTTATACTGCGAAATGTTCCACAAAATTGACGAATTCCGAGTATTTTTCACCACAATATTTACAACACCCGCTCGACTACTTTTTATATTGATCTTACAGTCACCTGATACTTATACCGGCGACTTGCATCAAAGCATTCAAGTAATGTTTAACTGAAGAAAGAATCGTACTTATTGGTCCATCGTACCAAATATGTCACAGAATGTACCGTCGCAGAAGCTTCATGAATACAGAGACTGATTTATGCATGAGAAAGTGGTAGAGTGCGCTGATTTTATAGATACGTCTCTGGACACCCATTGGTCAGCGCGCCATAACAGTACCATTGTCATATGCCTGGCCACGACAGTCGTCGATGTGAATTCCATCCTTCAACGGTTCTGTCGAAGTCGGGCCAGAAATTTCCCCTGCCCTTTGCTACAGGACTGAATGAAGCTCAGAAACGACTCCACTACGGTCATTACAATTTCATTCATCGGATTTTGGCGCGACTTATCCGGAGGGTTATCGAATATTTAACCCTAGAACGCCCGGAGTTGTCATTTTGACCGCCCAGCGTTTTTAGATGTGCATATTTTCTACATTTATGGACATTTTTCAAAGATATTTCTTGAATTTTAATATTTTTATACGTTCTTCATTACTGTGAATTTTCGTTTTCATATCTGTTATAGTTTTCGAGAAAAGAGGTAGCTGTGTTCATACTACCTAGAAAGCCCGTTAGCGGACCCTAGACAGAGTGTATCAACCGATTCGGTATCTCCCGGTGAGCTTCACGTATCGAAAGATGGTAGCACGTGGATCGCAGTGGAGTTCGAAACACCTACTGTTGGTAGGATTCCATCACAGAATGTGTTTAAGGCTAGACCAGGACCAACTCCGTATGCTAAGAAATGTGTGAAAAATGGTGAACTGTCGAGCACTTTTGACATCATAATCACGCCCCAGATGCTGAAACATATTCAAGTATGTACTGAAGCTGAAGCCAAGAGAGTTTTAGGTGTCAATTGTCAGTGGAGCGTAAGTCTTCCAGAGCTGCGTGCCTTTATTGGTCTACTTTACATCAGAGGCTTCATGGGTCTGAAGAACATGCCGTTGAATATGATGTGGTGCGATAGATATGGACTGTCTATTTTCAGGGAGACAACTGGCAAGAACAGCATCAAAGAAATAATGAGGTTCCTCCGTTTTGACGTGCGAACTACCCGATGTGAAAGACTGCTAACTGATAAGTTTGCTTTGGTATCTGAATTGTGGAATGCATTCATTCGCAACTCTTGACAATGCCATGTGCCTGCGCAGAATCTCACAGTTGATGAGCAATTGTTTCCCTCCAAAACCCGTTGTCGTTTTCTCCAGTACTTGCCCAACAAACCAGCTAAGTTCCATATCAAGTTTTGGATACTGGCAGAAGTAGACAGTAAGTATCTCGTTAATGGATTTCCATATCTCGGGAAGGACGAAACTCGGTCAAGAGGAGAAAGTCTTGCAGAGAGCGTGGTATTGCGCTTGGTGTCGCCATTATTTGGAAAGGGGTACAATGTCACATGTGACAACTTCTTTACATCGGCAGCATTAGGAGAAATGCTGGCCAAGGAAAACACAAGTATAGTGGGAACACTTCGGGCTAATAGAAAGGAAGTACCATCGATTTTGAAGCAAAGAAATAGTGAGCTGTTCAGTTCACTTATGATGAAGAATGAAAATAAGCACACATTAACATCCTACCAGTGTAGAAGGAATAAGAGTGTTTTGGTTTTCAGTTCCCTGCATAGTAACTCTTCCGTTCAAGACTCTGGAAAGAAGAAACCCGAGACTGTGTTGTTTTACAACTCCACAAAGTATGATGCGGATGTACTCGACCAAATGCCAAGAGCACTCACTGTGAAGTCATCATCTCGACGATGGTCAGTCCAAGTGTTTTTCAACGTACTGGATTTGGCTGGCATTAATTCCTGGATAATTTATAACAGTGTTTGCGGAACTAAAATATCTCACCGGTCGTATCTGGTGGGTCTTTCGGAAGAACTGCTTACATGTATACATCACACAAGGTATGTGACAACGGGAATTACGACGAACAGCTCAGGGGAGTCGGGAAGTCGTGTGAACATTAAACGTCGGCAGTATCAGATTGGTTCCTGTAAAGGTAACAAATCACAAAACAAGTGCTCCGTTTGTGAAAAAATAGTTTGCGGCTCATGTGGACAGATTCAGCGAGTTATCACTTGCTTCAAGTGCAAATTGGAGTAGGTAGACGGATTTGTTTAAAATTTTTGAAAAAAAAACTAAACCTTAATACAATCATTTTTCTGTTACAGGTATGTTCTATACATTAGTTTTTACTAAATGCCGTGAAAAATTCTTAACTGAAAGTTGGGATAAAAATATAGCAGTGCGGTCATTTTGATCGGTTCCGGGCGTTCTAGGTGTAACGGCGGAGCGGTCTTTCTAGTGTTAACAAACATACTTGCATTTTTGACCTGAACTCTGATTTTCTCACCTGATTTATCAAATCCTCACTAAATCATCTTGAAAGTTTGGCGACGAAGTAAAGGTGCTGATTTTCATTCTCAGCTGAACTGTCACCAAATTTTAGTCAACAAATGTACAAGTCTGAACAGTTCACTCTATGTAGAGGCATCCTTTGTCATTTTAGGTGTCTTCTCAGTGATCACACAGTGTCATGCCTTCCTTGTTGAGAAACTTGACGATATTAAGTATTCTAGCTAAAATTTCACCAAACCACTTTTCTACACGTACTTGCTCCATTTCGTTAATTGCCTTTCTTTCAACTAGTCAGATCACTAGCTCCCTGCAGTTAGGAATGACTGATCACGCGCTTTACTGGATTGGTGTTTGCATGCTTTTAGATTTGCTTTCCATCAGACAAAAAACTAGACTATCCCCGTTAAAGACATCCTGCAACCGAAACCAAACTGGGCGCCTTTTGAAGGAGAATACACCATCGATGTTCACAATCTCTGCTCATCGTTTCGTGTTAGCTTCTTAGTCGCAGCTTTGCATTCGTTCCAGGTAACACCACTTATGGAAACGATGCTCGACATGCTGCGAAACTGTAGCTCCGAACCGGACAAGCATAGTAAGAATCTCATGAACAATCTCAACAGCCCACTGGCAGAAACCCATGTACTCAGTCGGTGTGCGTGCGAAAGTGTGCTTGCATTTCCAATTCTTTAACTTCGCGCGCTTCTTCTTCATCAGCATTACAGACATTTCCTGCTGTTTCCATGCTGTCGATATAGCTTTCTGTTACCCGGATATCAACGTCTGTAATACCAATTTCATCTTGGGTCACAAACTGAGTAGCATCCTTCATTTTTAGCACCAGTTATGAAATAAATTTGATGAACTTAGCCTGGGTATTAGGCAGACATCCGTACTAAAATTGTTGCCATCTGTCACACGCCGCCCGGAGTGGACTGCACCCGCTGCCCCTGCTGAGCTACACCTATGCGTCCAGTAAAATAAGCACTCAACAAATCGATGATGGAGAGACGTATTTCTTATATCCTTCGGCAGCATTTCGCGGTATATACAGAAGAATGCGTTGTTCTACTCACGAAAATATGTAAGAGTTGATATGTTTCTGTTGTCTATTGATGACAGAATAGGACACATGAGGCGGGCCACTGCATCAAAGATAGATCCCTAACTACCATAAGTGTTTTTAAGGGGGTCATTCGAGCGGGTTTGGCACAACTTCATTCTAAGAATGATTTTCTCTAGAAGCTTCTAGGCAACAGAAAAGCAAATGACAAGTCGACATGTGTTAGACCCTTATCTTGGTACAGGCGTGATGCTACCGTTCCCCAGAATAGACTGAATATACACTTGGTTCAGACGGCGTAGATCTTTCTTCGTACGAATGGTGTGAGACCTCACTGAGATGCCGTGTTCTTCTTTAAACGCTCTCTCCTTAAGTCTTCAGATGAGGGAGGAGAACATGTCCGCGCGGACGTTGAAAGATTTCCAAGGACAGCAGATATCAAAACAGGGATCGAGGTAGCTAGTCAAGTTGTCACAATATTTTGACACGCCAGGGACAGATTATAAACGAAATTATGTGCATGATACCATTCCACTAGGTCGATCAACATATTGTGAAGCGCACTACCTCCACATGAATCTACACATAAACTCAATAATAGCCCCCGCGGGAGCTACCCTAATGAAAAATGACGACAACATCGTCCTGCGTATCAATCATCGAAACGCCGATTGCTCTATGAGACTGCAAAATCATCTAAATGACCTCAATAGTTGGTCTAATACTCATCAGCTGTCTCTTTATGCATCCGAGTGCCATAATACGCTATTTTCGCAGCACAATGGGAGCCAGGTACGAGCAGCACCCTACACAGTGCCCCAAACAGCTTAGTGACAGTGATGGATTGCACTCTGCTACATATGTGAAGTACCTAGGTATGGTATTTGAAGTTCTTCCAGGTGACCGACTGACAAACCTTATATACATGGACGATATGGCCCGCTTTGGGTCTGACACAGGGTACATATAAACGAACTGAATCGACTGACGTGTAACGCTGCACGTCTTCACATGGTTTTGCACATTCACAGTGCAATGTTGTAACGGCATTGGTCCGACCAGCCACCTGTGCTGGCTATCCTTATAAAGGGGGAAGCTCGGAGGTAATCCTCAAGGTATTAAACAAATAAAAAATAAGTATGATTTACCAGAATGGTCAAACGGTCCATTCGACACGTGTGCATTTGAATGACCCACTCCCCGCAGGTAGGATGACACGGGGCATGAAATTGACTCGCATAACGTCGAAATCTGTAATAAGGGTTTGCGATGCGCACCCCTAAGGCTGATTGCTGAGGCATCGGAAATTGCCAAAGCCAACAGCTGCGTAGGAAGTGGATGTAGTGGAGTTGTCGAGTGTGTGGCGGGTTGTCTTATGCTGTCAGTCTGAGGGGCGTTGGCGAACGGATCCGGTGCAGAGCGCCAACATTAAATCACTCCTACTCCCATAGCAGGCAGAGACCTAAATGTGACGACCACGTACAATGAACCACCTGGGATCGCCAGTGCACCATTGCAAATGATACTTTGACCTGCATTGTGACTAACATCCTCTGGCATCTCGATAACCGCAGGTATTGTCCCTTTTCGTAATGAACGCATTACCAGTCACCCCTGGTTCACTTGGCCTGACGAAACTTTCATGTCGAACGCAAAGGTTGGCTTCTAACTACACCATGGACTAGTTTGTTTGGTTTGGTTTCCTTTTCAAGAAATATGTACCTCCCTTTATTTCCTCATGGTTGGGCGTTTCGGACAAAACATCTTTGCGGTAGATAAGGGTATTGAGAAACGTAGTCAAAGCTGCCCACGATCTAAGTTGAGCCATTTCGTCACGGGTAGTGGCCTTGTACAACATACGATCGAACACACCAAACGGTGGTGATATTTACCGTAATCCCATTAAAGAGTTTGGCCTACTTGTGTCATTCATATGTATCGACCCGGATGGCAATCGCGCTTCCACAGGGAATGCACAAGTCCGCAGTTTGCAAGCCGCCCAATTACCTAATTTCCCGGCTCATACGACACCGTACGCACCAGCAAATGTGAACCCATGCTATTTCATTAGCCCGTCCATATTTGCTGCAGTGCCACACAGCAGGTAGTAGACCACTTACGCTGCACATGGACCTTTGGGCGATATCGATGACATTAGCTTTGGAATAACGGCACAATAGAACAATGGTATATTATGGAGAAAAAAAAACGGATGCCTAGCAATTCCCGTAGGATGGCCAAAAAGAGAACCACAACTTGGTGAATGGAAAACAAAGGGATAAAATTAAAATCTTTTAGGTGGACACACCAGTGTTAACACAGAGGCGCGCAGAAACAGCCAACAACAGTCTTGTAGGTTAATTCTGCTTGTGCAACTTTCGTCGCATTATATCGTCTGTGGAGACACAAAGGCTATATCTCATAGTGTAGGTGAGTTAGGACAACATCAAGGCGATTTTTGAACACAGGTTAAGTGAGGGCGGAAACAACATAATTTGGGAGGGCGTTCCAAGGCTGACACACACAGGTCTTGACGCCTTCTCAGACTGTTCTGAGCAGCACAGATCAGCCTGAATTTTACCCCAAGGTCGTGCTGCTGCTTGACTGCTTGCAGGAGATGATCGCCAAGCTTGCATATGATGTTCGGCTGGTGGCGAATGTGAATAAACTTACACTTCTTCGAATCCAACTGGAGCAGATTGTGGAGTGACCACCCATAGGCTTCGTCCAGGTCTCGCTAAAGTACATCGTGAGCTGCCGGGTCGGCGATCGTCCGCCACCTGTTAACATTGGCAACGAACACCAAGAAAGCTGAAGCAGTCAAACGGATAAGCTCGTTACTGGACACGAGAAACAGATGCGGCCCCAGAACTGATCCTTGTGGAACTCCACATTCGACATAAATCGGATCGGACAGCGCACTTCAAACTCTGACCTGCAGTTTCCGATCCTTCTGGAAATTCCTGATCCACCCAAGGACGGGTGCACCACCTCCACAGCTTTCGAGCCTGTGAAGTAGAATGAGGTGGCCCAGTCGGTCGAAGGATTTAGAGAAGTATACGTACATGAAGTCTATCCCTCTGTCTGTATCCGCCGCTTCCGTCCAACTACTGCGTGCAACCTGTAGGTTGGTAGTGCATGAACGGTGCTGGCGGAAACCGTGTTGCTCGGGTGCTATGAAGTTTGGCGTTCTAAATGGTCTACGAAAGCCTCAGCGAGGATTGCCACCATCATCTATGCGAGAACAGGGAAGAAAAGAACTAGGCGATAGTTAGAGGGTTCCGAGCGATTACCGCTTTTGAAAATTGGAGTGATTAAGCCATGTTTCCACATGGTAGGCACAATTTGTTTATCCAAGCACGTTTGGAAGAAATGCGATAATGGCCCGGCCAGCGTTGTTGCTGCTACGTTCAGCGCCCTCGGGTGAATATAATCGATTCCGGGAGAGCTGTAGGTGCGTAGTGAGAGCAGTTTCTTCAACACAGCTGTGGCAGTAAAATCGATGTTAGTGAGTGTTGAAGTTGGGGCTAGGGATGTGGGTATGTAACATTGGCGGACGTCTCTTTGGAAGGTTGGGGCATACTGCATTCGTAGGGCGTTGGCTGCCTCTTCGGCACTCTGTGCCACTCCGACTGGCGTGTTAAGTGGGGGATACCGAGCTTCACTTTCCGGATGGTGTTAACATGCTTGTATAGAAACATTTTGTTGTTGGCAAATTTACAGGCAAATGTTGTTGGTGAGTCAATTTGTCCTCACGGACAAGCTTGTTACAGTGGTTGCGCTGGGTCATGTAATCGCTCCAGGTTTCGGGACAAGGACAAGCTCTGTAACTCTGCCAAACTGCATTCCTTCTTGACATGCACTTGCGAGTTCTACTTCTGATGAAAGACGAGAGATTGGTGGAGCGAAATTTCTTTGTATCCGAAGCAGTTGCGATTGCATTGCTGAAGCGTCCAACAAACTGAATCCAAGCGCTATCAGGTGAGCCACCTTAGAAGAACTCCCAATCGGTCGTCACAACTAGGTTGTTCAAGAGGTTGTAATGTGTGGTAGTACGTGTTAGTTCTGCATGTTCCTCAGGATATTCAGTGCAGCACACATGGTCAGAAAGTATGGTGGCATGATCGCTTATTCCTAGTGGGATATCTATAAATGGCTTGTCGATCCTGAGTTCCTCATTGGTAAGGACGAGGTCAAGTACCGTTGGTTTGTTATCAGCTCTGTACGTGGATTGAACGATTGGGTGTAGTGATCA